>BRDA01044041.1:0-20527 GCA_036984385.1 Crenuchus spilurus
GAAATATCCAGAACAGCTTACCTAAAAGGAGCGAGCTAGAAGGTAAATTTGCATGTAAGTAGTGACGAGAAGATAAACACGGCTAATCTCAGGCCCCGGCTGTCGATGCAAGCAGTATGAACGGGATTTGAACTTGCGATCCTCTGATCATAGTGACATCGTCTTGGTCTTTTGCTTTAACTCGGGGCGACCTTTTTAAATGAAATGATGAACACAAATGAACTTTCTCATGATAATATTTTTTATGAAGCACTACATATACCCTGCTTGAGTGAGCTGTCCCTTGCCGAAAGGTGATGCTACATTGCTTCCAGCCTAAGAGAGATCTTCCCACAGAACTAATGTATCTTTTCTGCCTTTTAAAATTACATTTTGAACAACAATGAACATTTTCATGATAATCTGATTTTTTGTACATCTTCTGTAGTGAGTGAGTATTCTGCTTATTTATGGTAATATGATAAAATTATAGTGCTAAAATATAATTATGTATATATACTTCTTAGTATTTACTGCAGCAGTAGTCCCAAATACTAATAAAAAATAATCTCTCTGCCATGAATTTCAGTCTAACATAGTAATATCATCTTATTATCTACAGGCATCTTGTCTATTGCATCTGTGATCTGCTGCTGGAGTTCCTGGTTCCAGAATCTTCTGACGAAGGGTTCCAGAGGTCTGTTCTCAATAGCCTCTCTGGTGATGTAGAGGCAACATCTTCATCTGCCTGAGATCATCTCTTGCTCTTAATTTACTCTCTATCCTTTACTTTCTTTTTGCATTTCCTCCACATATTCATAAGGCATGTCTCCACCTTATAAGGAGCCTTTCCAGAAACCGAGGAATTGTTTCTCTACCATTTTTAGTTCTCAAGCAGTAGTTAAGGAACCTTTTTGTTTCATTTGGGTGGGGCTTAATGTACTGAATGTTGCTGATTGATCAATTGTCTATTTTAGATTTCTTACAACAGGTGCAGGTCAGTGTATTTATATTGCAGTAATCGCACCTCCAAATGTTGACCACAGTATGACCTTTCAGACATCCAATTGTACAATATTCACACATACAGTGCATTCAGTACATCTTTTAAGCTTGGATTTAAAACGTAGTGCTGATTAAACCTTTAATATCAACTGTTCCAAAGTCTCTGCTTTAGCCAAAATTTTGCCAGAGTAGGGTCTTGAGACTGTTGGAGCTGTGCAGCATGAGAAAACTGGCTTGGAAATCAATGACTTCAACATTGTATTGTCTCCTGAATTATATAGGAAACCAATTAAGAGGTTCTAACAAGATGTCCATATTTTCATTGATTGAATTGGAGTTGTCATACTTTAGTTTGACCCTCACTACTTGGGTACATGAGACTCACAGCTGTATCTCCAGCCACAGCACTGCACACGTACATCAATGTAAGACGGTGGTCCATTCTGTGAGAACCATGCACTCCAGACCTTTCTGTAGAGAAAGGCTTTTCAGGCGTAACTTTGAATGTATAGCTAGTTCAGGTGCTGATTAAATAAAATGTTTGCATTTGGTTTATATTTGGAGGATAGGCCTCGTTTTCCAAAAGAGACAGTGTAAGACCTGCTCTGCTGGCTTAAGGCCATCACACACCAGACAGGCCACACCACCACATACCAGGTTACATACTTGTCACATTGTTTTTTTATTTTTCCTGTATGAGTAGCTTTTTGGTACACATGCCTCCAAGGGATCCAGATATATAGCAATGAATGGTATCAGAAGTGGGATGTGCTTACAAACACTGTTTAGCTTTTCACGCTAGCACCACATTGTGTAATATTGCCTCATATAATGTCACCATATGAACCAATCTTATCTAGCTGGAGACCTTATAGGCAGTTCTATGAAAGTATCGAAAGTTAGCTTCTCTTTTAAGTTAGAACAGCATCTCCCAAAATCTCAGCACAGCCCCTGTTGCTGTAGTACCTACAGTACTATACTACCAATACTACTTAAGGCCAAGTGAGCATGGCAGGAGGGCTAAGGGCAGAGGTAAACAAATAATAGCATCTTCAGTACTGTTTATCTTTAATACTTTGCACTCTTAGTCTCTCTGCCCTTCAATACTGAGTGTTGGTGCTGGTGTGCGTTCTTCCATCAAAATTTAATGGTTTCAAGTTTTATAGACTTTCATTCATTCATTCATTATCACACCCGCTTAATCCTTATCAGGGTCGCGGTTAGTCCCCCACCCCCTCACTGGGCGCAGGGCAGGGCATCACACTATCCAACTAAGCCCAGGACAGGGCGCCAGTCCATCGCTGGGTGACACACACACACACACACACAGACAATTTTTTAGAGTACCCAATTCACCTGACCTCCATGTTTTTGGACTGTGGGAGGAAACCGGAGACCCCGGAGGAAACCCACGCAGACACGGGGAGAACATGGAAACTCTGCTCAGATGGGAAATCGAACCCAAGACCCCAGCGCTGAGAGGCAAATGTGCTAACCACTAAGCCACCATGCCGCCCATTTTATAGACTTTTGTTTGTAAATAAAATTATTATATTTGGTACTGAAACACCAAAAATATATTTGTATCTTCTAAACAAATAACAACAGTTAACATGTATATATGTTCATATTCTAGTTTTGTTTATTAGAATGTAGATGTTTTTCAGTATGTTTGGGTGACTATATAAAAACATTTACAGTGTTAATTTGTACAACATGTGAGTGTGTGTGTTTATAAAACCTTGTTAGTTTTCTTTAACCATAATAAACTTAAATTAATCACTTCCAACAATTTACATAATTAAGTAGTTGTAATCAAAGTCAATCAGATTAGTTTTTTTTTACGTGAAGTTATGCAGAGAAACTTCTTTTCTATGGTGATAGGAACCAGGTGTCACAATGTCTAAAACATCCAAAATGACCAGTCAGCCTTTTTGTCACTCATGAATTTTAATATTTAATGTTGAAAACAGTAAAATTGAGTTAAACCTGAAATTGTTTGTTTTCTTTAAGGATGATTTTTTTTCTTTCTTTCTTTTTTTTTTTGGTTGCAAATTTGATCCCCTTCCCTATGTAGTTGTAGCCAATTAGCCCATTCCATCCATTAGGACTCTCCCCATCACTTTTGTAATGTTCCTGACTCTAGGAGGGTGAAGACAAGCACAAGCCTCCTCCATTGCGTGTGATGTGGCAACTGCCTCTTTTCCAACTACCGCTGATACACCGTCACTGGGGAGCCAACACGCTCGGAGTAAAGCACAGGATTCCTATCTCTGAATGGACCAATCAGTAGACGTCTGAGCCAGCGAACATTGCAAAGTGAGAGTGATAGGGAGAGAGAGTGCCATCTACCCACCCAGAGAGAGCACGGCCAATTTTTGCTCTCTTGGGCCCCGGCTGTTGCTGGCGAACAGCATGACCGGGATTCATACTCGTGATCCTCTGGTCATAGTGTCAGCGTCTTAGTCTGCTGAGCCACTCAGGGCACTGAATAGATTTTTAAAACTTCATTTTGTGCCCAAGCCTTATCTCGTGGAGTAGCTATTGTAAATCAAACTTCAGGCTTTGTGTTGTTTGCCATTTTTCAGACAATAGATTTGTTAGCCACTTCAGACATCTGGTTCTTATCACCACCGCTGTGGACAGATGGTAAGTTTCCCTAGACTGGGATGGTGTTTATGTCTTAACAAATGAAAATGTAGTGATGTAGTAGGATCTAGTAATGTAACAATTTTATTCCAAGTAATTTTATTCATTTCTATTTTTCCATTCATCATGAACTGGTCAGATAATGTCAATGGCAGCTGGTGTTTTACAGTAGTGTTTACAACTCGAATGGGTTCCTTCTTTCTTTACCTTCTTTTCCTCTGACATATGTATTAGTAATCTGATTCTTTATGGGCTACATTTGGTCTTCTAGACCTTTCTAGGTGGATTCAGTCACAGTTACAGGAGGATGACCATTTCATTCCAAGCATTTGATTTTGACACTTACCGTAACAATCAGTGTCATCTTCCCAGAAGCCCTGGCCTGACATGTCATCAGCTGCAGCCATGGCAATAGCCATGAAAGATCAAAAGCCAAGGCTGTCCTTATTGGCTTCGCTCAAACCTCAGCGCCTCATCACTGTGAGTTAGATCTTTCCTCACTGCTTTCTCTTTGACGTTACAGTAGACGTTCAGAGGTGCACGTCCGCAAGTGTTCATCAACATTTCCCGTCAGTGACGTCGCCAGGTTACATGTCAAATATGAGTTTCTCACTGCTGAGAATGACCTGCTAGTACTACGTCTCTACACTCAGTAGACAAAACATAAAGTTCACATATCAGAGATGCTTACTGGCAATGTCTCTGGTTGTCATAATTATGGATATTTAGCTTGTCTCTTCTTTTTAGCTTGTTATTAAAGGAACGGTTCACAGAAATAATATTTACACAGTTTTCCACTTACCTCAGATGTTGTCAATCATCCAAGACACTTGCTTCTTTAGTTTGAGCGACCAGGTTAATGTGGCTAACAAACAGAACTCAATAGACACTAGGGTTGGGCGGTATTGGTGTATTTCATACCTTGGTATGAGCTTGAGAAAATAGTGTGTGTGTGTGTGTGTGTTTCTGTGAAACTGGCGCTGTGTTTTGCTGACGTGTGAAGCATGTTTAAGTCCCAGTTATAATAGACTTCTTTTTGAAATTTGCTGCATTACCTCACGTGACTAATACCGTCATAATTTTTAGATACCGTCACCATATTTAAATACCGCGGTATAACAAAATACCTTTATACCGCCCAAGCCTAATAGACACAATAATTTTCCGCAAAATACATCAGTAAAACATCTCTCAAATCACATCCAGATAGTAGACTAGCAGATGTGGTGGCTTGGTGTTTGACACTCTTGCCTCTCAGTGCTGAGGTCTTGTGTTCTAGTCCCCATCTCCGCGTGTCATTTTGGGTACCTCAGAAGTCCACAAATCTGTTTTCTCTATGTCGTGTAATGCAGCCACACGGCTGTAGCCTGAAGCTAATGAGAGTACTCTGCCCCAGCGTCTGGTCTGGCCAGGCTAAACCCATAAATGAAACCAGAATATTTGTCAAAGTCTGCAGCCAGGGCCAAGCTTACAATGGAATTGAATGCAGGAAAATTAGATTAAATTATATTGTTATTGCCTTTCTTATGGGCTAAAATAAAACCCATGTGTTGTCACTGTTGGTTGCTGTGCACACCAAGAACACACACATACATAGCATTTCTGTCCACTGCATTGCAGTTTGTGGCTTTTAGTGCAGTGATAATATCGTATATGTAGGGCCCTACTCTATTCATGGGAATTTTAGCTTAATTTTACTGGCCTAGTCTCTAAAATCACAGAATGTTGTATTTTATATCTCAGTGGTATGCTCATTTTGAATGTAATTCAGGTTTTAGCTTTTGAGCAATGTCTTTACCACAGGCAAATGTATATAGAACCCAAGTTCTCTCACGTCACTCCTCTGCTGCGTTCACTTCACTGGCTTCCTGTAACTGCCCGCATCAGATTCAAAACCCTGATGCTCCCCTACAAAGCAAGAAATGGACAAGCCCCTCTATCTGAATGCAATGGTCAAGTCTCGAGTTGCACCTCGATCCCTTAGAGCTTCCAGTACAGTTTGGCTTGACCCACCATCCTTCAAGACACGGGGGAAACTAAAATCTTCTCTGTCCTTGCACCAAAGTGGTGGAATGAACTCCCTCTGGCTATTCGGACAGCTGAGTCCCTTACTGTCTTCAAACGCAGACTGAAGACCCATCTCTTTATGGAGCACTTAAGTCAGCACTAGTTTAAATCTCTTGTTGTAATGCGTTGTTATGCTCATATTGTAGATAACTGTATATCCTTCGTTCCTTCTAAGGTATTAGTAATGGCTGTTCTAACAATGTCTGAACTGAAGAGTTGCTTGGACTCTTACCTGTTTTTATTAGCTTTTATGGGAACAAAGCACTATTGTACATCGCTCTGGATAAGAGTGTCTGCTAAATGCTGTAAATGTAAATGTAATGTAAAAAAATATAGCACCTTCCCCTATTGTTCTATAGCAATCCGTTTCCCAGCCAACGAGGGGATCTCTCCTGTTTGTGTTCTACAGTCACTTGATTTGCCCAGGAAAGAAGCATTATTTCTGAGGGAAGATCCCTCTCGGCCTTGTGTAGCATCACCTTTCTGCAAGGTGCAGCTCACTGAAATGAAGTGGGTAGAATGCACTTTATGCTTCAAGGATGCCTGTGCTAGTCTTCACCCTCCTAGAGCCAGTGATATTACAAGTGATTGGGAGAGTCCTAGCCAGATGGGTGGATTTTGGGGGAAAGAAATGAATATCATGAAAGGTCATTTTTGTTCATAATTTCATTCAAAAAAGTGACATATTTCATATTCCTTACACGTGACATACTTCAAGCAATTATTTGTTTTAATGTTGGTCAGGCTTATAGCTCATACATATCAGAAATCCAAAATTTCAAATTATTAGAATATTTCATTTAGAGTAAATTACTATTCAAGCAGTATCAAAATGAAAACAAAAACAGCTTAAAATAGATCACTTCATGTGTACTGAATATGAAATCTGACAGTTTGGATTTTTTAATTATATTATGAACACAAATTAACTTTTTTTTGCACTAGTATTGCATTAGTTTCACTTTTGAAGCCAGAGATGGTCCTAACCTGTTTGGTGCCCTAGGCAAACAACCCCTCCGGCACCCCCCATGTTTAAACTTATAGTTCTGTAAACACTGTTTATAAGCATAATAACAATACTGTTGCTTATATATCATTTGTAATGTAACAGATGCACAGGTTCCTTTTTACAGACAGACTTTCCTCATGAAAGTAGTGATCTTCTTCCATTGTGTGAAGTATCTTTATGATCTCTCATAGATGTATCACAAGAGTACCCTTAAAGTGCTCCTTCAAATTCATCCATTCTGCTGAAGCACGAGAGGTGCCTTACCTCGCATCGCGACAGCACATGTTGCCCATGCTGCCCATATCAGAAACCACCACTGTTTGAAACCCCCCTCTTCAACTGTTTGACCTGCCTTGCTCATATGCAAGTGGTGAAATAACATATAAACAATATTTTTAGAGCTTTAGTAAAACAGCTTTTAATTGTGCTCAATTTTGGACATATGATGGCTATGTATGATTCTATGAAAAAAATTATTAACTTTAGTTTTGATTCAAGCAGGACAGCAGAGAGCTGGATAGAACTGACACTAGGATCAAAAAAATAATTTCTCTTTATACATTTTAGCTACATTAAGTGGTTTGACTGATAGTGGACAGCTGTTATTACTCACTGTGGTAATGGATTGTTAATCTTGTCTCATTTCTTTCTCGTTTTGTCTCTTTCAGATGTTGTTAGCTGTTTTAATAGCTCAGTGTTATATTTTCAGTTATGTTTTGAAGTGCATAGAATAAGGGCTGCCTATTCATATAATATACTTGGAAGCAGATGCGGTTTTATTTTGAAAAGTCACAGTCTGGCTGGCAGAGATACATTATTTCCCCATTTTTTACTGTCTTGCAACTACCATTCATAAATCCATACCCCAGAAAAGTGAAGTTTTCCAGGAGTCTGTAAGGATTCATAAGTCCTCCAGTGCTTATCCGTTGTGGGACATAAAATTATTTTATGAGTGACCCATCACATATGCTCATACCTTCCTCGGCCTTAATGTGCAGTCTGAACTTTTACAGGGCTAGGTCATCACACTAGCACAGGCACTCACACATTGTAGCTGCTAGCTTTGTATTTGGTACAGTTAATGTGAACTATAATGACATTTTCTCAAATTTGTCTTTTTTTTTGCATAATTCTACCATTCTTTTAAAAAGAGAGACCCTGAAGGGAAATTTAATTTCTCAAATGTTGCTTTTTTTATTGCTCAGGAGACTTGTTTCTTCTAAAAGTGCTTTTTAGACATGCAATCAAATGAAATGGGTATATATGCCCTGTCAAATTCATTGAAAAGAAAATCTTGATGCTGTGAAAATTCTAAATTGTGGGCCTATGACATTATGATCAGTAGTTGCGTTTCCATTGGCCATGAAATATCGCAAATTAGAATTGCGAATAAATATTTGCTTAATGGAAACACGACAATTTCGAAAAAACTAATGTTTTCGATAAAAGTCTTTTGCGCTAAGATGAGGTGGTTTTTCAGTCGTATCGAAATTTGTTTATATCGCAAAAGTGTAATGGAAACACTCGAACTGACTTTTTTCGCATTAAGGGAGTGGACGTTTCTAAAGACGACAAAGAAGAAGACAACAAAGTAAGAGGATGAAGATGACGCAGCATATTTGGAATAACGAGGAGAATCCTTGGACAATGTGCAGCTGCTCCACTCAACAAACATATTCACATGTGATTTTATAATAGTATTTCGCATTTAATGGAAACACGGCAATTGCGAAACTTGTTTTGTCGAATTGATAAAACAGAATATCGATAAAGTTTTACGCAAAACTGCAATGGAAACGCGACTAGTGACACTTGCGAGTGTGAATGGTTCTAAAAATAGCAAATAGATGTTATTTGACATTTTCAATTAATGTAGCCATGCACAATTACAGCCAAGCTGTGGTGCTCAAACGCATTGAAAAATTGATGCCAAAAAATATTACCTGTTTGAGTGAGCTGTGCCTTACTGAAACTGATTCAGCATCATAGGTCTTCTCTCACAGCTAATGACTTTTTCCAAGAACTGTGTGTGTGCTGATTGATGTAAATCAGATTAGGATGGGAAAAGGTGCTAATGAATTGAACAATTTGAAGACTGCACTGAGAAAGTGTGTTAAAAAGAAGTTTCATTGAACAACTACCATGGAATATAGCACTTTTCTTATAAAAACAGTGAAATATATGACATTTGAGATATTTAAATTTGGTAGGGCCCTAATAATTGTGTATGTATAGCATCAAATCTCTTAGTATGATGTTTGATATGTCTGGTCAAGTGTGCAAGATGCTTCCAAGCTCAGGAGCAGTCTAGAGAGCTGATCTCTGGTCCTCTTAAAATCAATGGTCTGGAGTTTGCCTCAAGCGAATTCTGATGCCACTGCCAGTATTGAAGCTTCCCACTTCTGGCTGTAGGATTTAGTGATTGTTTCATTTTAAATGTACACATTAAACATTATACACTTTATGGCAAAATTAGAACATAAACTACAAATACAAAAGATGCAATAACATTGTTACATTTTTAAACACTACACTCATCTGTGTGGTGGTGCAACAGCACTAATAGTTTTTCAGCATTTGATCCAGTTTATTGTGGTATGGCTGCAAAGCTTCGCTTTCAGACAAGAAAATGTTGAATTTCTAGTGAATGTTTTTTTTTAGCTTAACATACTTCTAACGATTTGTAGAAATGGCACAATCACATTGTGTTAAATGCAACACTTTTTTCAATAAGATATAGTAACTCAAATGTGCTCTACCAAATGGTAGAGCAGTATGTTAAAGGTTTAAAGTTCATTCACAAGCTTCCTCTTTCTAGTTCATCATGCATATTGTCATTATACATACATAATAACATTTGAATATTCTAGAAATTAAAGTAGGACTTCAGCATCAGTGACATTTTGTATTTGCAGTAGCTGTGCAGCGGACTAGCAGATTGCAGGATGAATTTATGGTACAGTTCCGTGAACTGGCACACTGCAGAGAGAATGAGCTCAGCTCTTTGAGAGGAGATGAGAGCAGTGCTGGGCCTGGCTGTCAAAAGCATGTCAGGAAAGACCGTTGAAGGCGAGTAAATCAAAGATACGAGGGCTGTTTGAAGCGGTGGAGACGAAAGGCTTTGTTGATGAAGAAGAATGGACCGGTCTCTACCTCTCTGAGTTCTCACTCTAGCAAACTTGCCTTTCCCAGGAAATGGGATTATGTTGAGGATGTTTCTGAGTAGTAATCTGTAATTTGCTTCATTGCTTAGTCAGTGGTCTCAGGTTCACCATCACAGGAAGTGTGTAAAGCTTTTAATTCAGTATCTATTTATTTCTCTGGCTGTAGTTTAAAGATGCTAATGACGTTCCCACCATGACTTAAGCACAGCCATGGAAACTGAAACGACCCATACAAGTACAATTTCACCTAGTGCAATAAGCACTTTATTACATATTACACTAATATCATCCCTAACAGGATATGTAGGCTTTGGAAGAGGCTGGAGAGCTGAGGAACACTAGTGGTTGATGATTGCTTCCAGGTTTCTCCACCGAAGGTTGCAGCCAATGGCAGATTATCCCAAAAACCCCACGTCTTTCCCTGGACCAGGATGATTAAGATCAGATCGGAGCTGGGGTATGCTCCATGAGCCCAAGGCAGCGATCACTTGTGTTAACATGGAAGAAAGAGCCACCATTGATGCAGAAGGCCTCTACGGAGACTTTGGCTGCGAACTGCCCTAGCTGTCCTGTAGAAGTTGCGTAATATCTAGCACATGGAGAATGGTTCTTGACCCTTGGCCAGCTCTTACGTAAGGGCCAGTTTGAGAAGAATGAGTTTTTTAATTGCCATCAGATGAGGGGAGAATGTGAGGTATTTCACTTGGTTCACGTGCACCCACGTTCCTCACACATGAGCTCAGCAATTGTTTCAGTTGGAGTCGTAACCAAACGGGGAGTTGAAGCAGATACATAAACTCAATATAGGCTGCATTCTTTCCATTTGTTGCCATCACTCTCTTCTCTGGGGAAAAAAAGCCTTTTATGGAAGCAAGTAGCTCCTCTCTACGACATTGCTATCAGAGAGCAAGAGTAGATCTGACCTGCAGGCCTTCACTGATCTCTTTATCATGTGGAGGTGGAGGCCAGTGGACGAGGAATGAAATGACCATGTCTGTCATTTTTATAGAAAAGTTAACGGGCAAGACTATATGGAGCTAGTTAACTGGCTGGTGGCCCGTTAACGTAACAGCTTTCAAATCCATTGAAGAGATTGGTCTAGGAATAGTGTAACTTACTGTATGAGATACAGTGAATGAATTCCTTTCCTGTGGTAACTTTTACTTGGTTGTTTAATTCTTTCTTTGACCTTTTAAATTTTATATTTATTATTATAATACAGCAATATTGTATTAGTGATACAGTACATATGATGCAGTGGCAACTGGTGAAACATATATTCTAGACGGGGCTGTTTGAACCATATTCAGTCAGTTTCCACAACCATCAGTTCAGAAACACAATAAAATGACCAAAACCACTATTAAGACTAAATATTAGCATTTCTAGAGTCTGTATTACATGTTAATAATGCTAGACATTCCTAAAACCACTGACTGACTCTGCTGTGAAATGTCCGGCAACAGATTCGAGGACACTGATTAGCCAAATTTCTGTTGCTATGTGCTTATCTTGTGTCAGCAGGTCAGTGATTGGCTGCTGCTTCTCTGACTGGCTGATATTTCTGTCGCCTAAGAAGAGAGAGAGAATTAACCATGAATCTAATTACTCTCCATTCAGATTTTTATATTTCATGTTATTGTGCATGATTAGCCCATACAATCTTAAAATATGTAGGTATTTATTATTTGAAAAATGTTTATTTAAAAAACGAAAATAAAAAAACTATTTTTACCATTTCTAATAATGCACTCTGGTCAGCTGGTACTACATGTAATGCAGGGGTTATGATTCAATATACTACAGTATATTACAATACTGTTTATATATATATATATATATATATATATATATATATATATATATATATATATATATATATATATATATATTATAAATATATATAATAGTATTATATATAATTTTGCAATTACAAAAATAACAATTTAGGAAAATAGACAGATTTCCTAATGCTAATTTTATTATGATGCATAGGGTTTTGCCAGGTCCAGCCCAAAGTATGTCTAAAACCCACCTATCAGTATCTGAAAATAGCCCAAAATTTAAGGTGTCACTTTTGAAGAAAATAAAAGGAAAAATCTTCCAGTGTACCAATCTTATATCTTCTGTTAATCTTACATAGTTTTTAATTTTATATTCTAATTTATGCTTATTTGAAGCATTTGTTTACAAATATTTTTATTGTTTTATCATTATACTATTAATAATACTATAATATTAATATGTTATTTTTATGAAAGTAGCTCAAAACCACATCCCAGTTTAGTGGGAAAACCACAAACCTGGCAACACTGATTGCCTCAGGCTATTTGTTTATATTGTTGTGGAAGAGTCTAATGACTGAAGATTACAACACTGTCATTTAGTATTCAGGGGATGAAACGCAACACAAAATGAACCGCTGTCTGCCACCAATCTGTAAACGATTCAGTAAAAATGTATGTTTTTGAGAATTGATTTGATATCACAAAACGTAATATTGCAATACTCAACTGTACTGATAGTACTATTCAGTGATCTCTTATTGAGCTAGTGTAATAGTCATAATGACCTTATATGTGACCCCGCCAGGGAAAACCAAGCCAAAGTCACTGGGCAACTTATTGAGATATTGTGTCAATATCGTGTCACTCACATTAGTGACTAAGCTTAACCACTTGGCATTATTGCTGTAAATGAAAGATAACAGTCTCAGATATCTATCGGAGTACATATTTTGATCAAAAACAAAACTTGAATTGACAAAAAAGTTGTTTTGAAAAAAACTAATTTTGAAAAAAAAAAGAATGACTTTGACCTGGTTTTCCCAGGTGGGGTCACATATATTGTGAATGTCATAATGTTCGCCAATCAGTGTTGAAGTCTTGGGTTCAAGTCCCAATCGGGGTGGAGTTTCCATGTTCTCCCCGTGTGTATGTGGGTTTCCTCCGGGGACTCTGGTTTCCTTCCACAGTCCAAAAACATGTAGTTCAGGTGAATTGGCTACTCTATATGACCCTGCTGTGAGAGAATGAATGTGTATGTGTGTGAATGTATTTGCAATTATATACAATGACGGCACTCTGTCCTGAGTGATTGCTCAATGCAGTCCTCGAGGTAGACAGTTACTTCCGGTTGAGACACTGTGCACGACTGGCTGCTGCTTCCTGCTGGTGTGTGTGGTTGATTTGTAAGTGTGTAAAAGGATTGTGTAGATTGTAAAGCATTCATGGGTATTAGAAAGGTGCTATATAAGTGTAACATTCATTCAAAACATTGTGTCTACCTAATGGTTACTTTACAAGAGACAAAAAGACTTTTAGCTTGGAAGCCAAAGTAAAAAAAAATTCTGTTAGTCTTTCAATCTTGTAAACTTCGGCTTGCGAAATTAAAAAGTTCCAAAAATGGAAGTACAATGTAGTGACGGCAGCAGTTTTTCCTCTGAGCTGCCTCCACCATTCCTCACATTACACAGGCTAAGCTCAGCTTAGGTCCCGTCAAACTAAAACCTGGTCAGAGTGAGCTATAACCCAGGCCCTGTGCTTGAGCTCGACCTTCAGGTTATCTTGTAGACACCTGCGCATATTTCAGAAAGAGCCATGAGAATGAACTTGAGTGTGGAGCCATGTACCCAGCAAGCCAGCAGTGAACTCCGAGGGTACTGCCAAGAGATGTGTGGCCTTTAGTTGCCATGGGCTCTGAGTAAAAAGCAGGTCTTCTTTGTATCTAGCCCAGCAGGGTGTAATGATTCCACTGTGGAAGGAAATGACCTCACGGGGGGTGACCACACAGAGTCATCCTGTTGTCCCGGGTTACCCTGCAGGTGGGAAGGAGGATGTTGTGTAAGATGTCACAAAGTTTGGAAGCCCCGCTTAGCATTTTTAACACTGTCACTGCATCATTAGTGTTGTCTGGACAACAAGGAGGCTTCACTGAAGACTTTTTCATTGAAGATGTGCAACCCTGGCAAGACAACACAGGATGGGGTGTGATCTCAGGGGTGAGGGGGTGGATGCTTTTTGAAAGGAATCAATTTCATCACACCCAAGTGTAAGGTTAAAATTGTATCTAAATAATGAAGGATCATAGGCAACAGTGGAAACACGTCACTGGTCTTACACAAACAACACTTCTGACGTTGTAGGAACATCTTTAGATGGCAGCACTGAGTCATGTTTGTTTATCTGAGCTCCAGTTGTGTCTGTCTTTAGCTGGAAGTTCTCTCATATCTTGGAAGCACTTCCTGCTGAAGATAATGTTATTAAAAACCTCTAACCTCTAAACCTCTTGCAAGGCAAATTTATGTATATAGGATCTTTCATACACCACAGTCATTCAAAGTGCTTTATAAATTAAAAAATGCAAAAATAAAGCTGTGGAATTAAAAGAGAAAAAAAAGAAAATAGCTCAATAGATAAAAGTACAGAGATTTAAAAATGATCAAATATGATCAAAACAATGGATTTAAAAGAGCAATCATTTAAAATAACTAGAAGTGTGAAGAAATAGAAACATCTTCAATCTGGATCTACAGTTGGGTTCTAATGTTCTCTGTTGGCTCGTTCCATATAAAAACAGGAGTTTCCTGTAGACAGGGATTTTGGTGACTGCTGGTTGGTAGACCTGTATGACTGTACACTTCCATACACTTGCAAATTCAGCTACTTCCTTCACACTCTGGCCTTTGGCGCCCATATATAATCACTCCTTTATCGTTGCCATCTGCTTTGTGACCCATTTTTCTCACATCGACTGAGACATTCACTGCACTGTACCACCTCTTTTCAATCTGTTCATCCCATCACACACCCTGCAGGTATTTATAGCCCCATCATCTTCATACAGCATCTGCAGGAGCCTGAAGTTGCTACCACCTTAAAACAAGGACATTTTTTGTCCAGGAAGTTCATCCTATTTAAAGTGACATATTTCAAGCATTTTTTTTGTTTTACTCTTGATCAGTTTGGCTTATAGCTGATGAAAATCCAGAATCTTGAATTATTAGAATATTTAAATTAGTGTTCAAACAGTAAATGCTGTGTATATCTTCTGCTGCAGCTACATCATTCCTAATATTAAGCCAGTAATATCAAGCCCACAGGGCCAAAATGACTACCAAATGGTTTGTTCTCCAGCCAGCTCATGAGCTATAAGTCATACTGATCAACATTATAACAAAAAAAGGTTTGAAATATGTCACTTCACTGACAATTTGCCTTTTTGAATTAAATGAACTTTTTCATGTTTTTATTCTTTTCTGTATTCATAACACCTACATAAGCATGTAACATCTGACATTAATCTTCAAATGTTCATATTGGCTTATTCCAACATTTGCCAGTGTTGACAAAAATTGCTTTTAGGAGAGATGCCTATTGGAATAGGCTTTAAGGAATGTTTATGTAGGTTTAAATCAGTCTGTGTGATGTAACATTATGAATGTTGGCTTAACGGAAAGTGTTACAGACAATATTATTCACTTGTATACAAAGCACTCTTCAGCTTACATCACATGATGGCTTCAAAATGAAAACGAGGAGTATGCTGTACGTGTCCTGTCAGTGCATTTGACATAATGAGCTGACATCGGACATTTTAATATACCAATCAAAGACGAGGCAGCTTTAACGCATCAATTAGAGTGAATGTAACTGCTGGCTGGAACATAATAAGGTCTTTTTAACCTGCCTTTGCCTCGTGTACTTTCTCTGGCTAATTGCTTCTTTGGAGCAGGCGGCAGGCCTCGATGAGAGTGCTGGGTTTGGATGGCTTTTCCGTGTCAGACATTTGGAACCGAATGTCAGACTGTAACGTGCATAACAGGCCACACAGGATAGCCGTCCATCAGAGAACAGTCCCACAACCCAGCATTCCCTGTTCTTGGAGTTCGCAGCGACATGGAAAACCCGTGTTGTGATCTCGTCTTGAATTATGTAAGCAGGGAAGTCTCCAACTCTAGTTTGACATGCGTCTGATTGTTGGCAGCGGTGAGACGTAATGTTCAGATCTGAGTTTATTTTTCTTCTTTTTTCCCCTCATCGCTGCCTTGCTCATCTTGTGTAATATGGTGCATAAAAAAGGGCAGATGTTCTAGCTTCTCGAGACAAAAGTCTGAGGAGATCGAGATTGAGATTACGGACAAAAAGGTTTCTCACATGCTACCTTCATGTGTTATCATACACTCTTAAAAGAGATGGTTCTTCATAAGGTTCTTTAGTAAAGAAAATGGTTCTATATACAACCATGAACACTCATGATGAAAGGGTTCTTCAGACTGATGAAGAATGTGCTGTAGATGGTTCTATACACCAAAAAGGTTCCTTTATTATTACAAGCTTGACATCAGGGCTATATGGAACCATTTTCAAAAAGGTTCTGAATAGAACCATCTACAATATTTTCCTTGTCAACCTGAAGAACTATTTAATCATGGAAAGAACATTTGGTGATCCATCAGAACTGGGGATCCTGCGCTTTCCTCAGAGCGCGATGGCTGCCCAGCGCCGATGTATCGTCAGCCGAAAAGAGGCAGAGCTTGACTTCACATGCATTGGAGAAGTCCTGTGTTAGTCTGCACCCTCCTAGAGTCGGAAACATTACAAGCGATAGGAAGAGCCTCAACGAATGGGCAGCTACCAAACACATTGGGGAGTAAATCAGGTAAAAATTTAAATAAATAAGTAAATAAACATTTATACCACCAAACCTTTTCTCAACCCACTCGCAAACCACATCCGGGTCATAATTAAAGGCTCACAGACTAGTTGACATAGTTTAAGAGACTATATGACTTTGAGTTTTAAAGACACGAGAAAATGCTAACAATCCCGATCCCACTCTAAAGTAGAGGCAATTTTGGACTCCAAAATAAGTAGAAAATATGATTTGTGAGTTAAAAGTTCCTTTAAATAGAAGGTAGTTATCGTAGTCACCAATTAGACAGCAGATGCATATATAAACCACCTATAGACTCTTCACTACGTATCAGTTCATGTTTACACTCATTTTTATATGAAGAGTGATCTTCTCACTCCAGGCTGGAGGCCATTTCTGAGGCTGCAGAGAGAGGCCTACAGCTGATGGGCGGATAGTGCCGGGTCGGGGAAGGGTCGGCTTGGATTTACGAGCTGACGCCGCCTGCCTTTGTCCTGACCCTTAAATACAGAACATCAGCACATCCCTGAGGGACTCCACACAGACTAATGCCCAGGTTTTTTTACTCTTTTCTTGCTTATACAGCTGACAGAATGCTGGTTTGGAAGTGCATGTGAACATATTTGATATCTGATATTCCTGCAGTGAATGTTCTAGAAGCACACAGAAATGAAGCTGATTAAAAATGAGAAACTGATGAGGTGAATTTAGTCTCTTACTGCTATGAAGCAAGTGCGATTGACTGGTTACATTTGAGACACAAAGTCCAAAGAAGTGTTTATTAGTTTGTACATTATATATTTTGTATATATGCCAAAGTATATCACAGCAATGCTTAAAGAAAATAACATAAACTACAAGACTCGTTCCAGTGATTGGATCACCCTTCATGTACCGAGAGTTTTTAGTTAACTGGGAAAATCTGCTTTTAGCTCCAGTGCACCAGTGAGCTGGAACTCACTGCAGGAAACTCTAAAGCTCTGCTCACTCTTAATCTCCAACCACCTCCACTCAGCCTGTCACTGTTTTATTAGATTTTCTTATTTTATTAAATCAGGTCTGTTTTAGTTATCATATTACTTTTGTTTTAGTTACTTCTCTCTATTTCTTCTCACTTTAGTAATTCACGAAGACCTGTTTTTATTTTTATTCTGTTTTTATTATATTATTGTTTTTTACTTTGTCTGCTTATTATTTTTTACTATTTTACGTGGTGTATTTAATGGATTTATTTTTTAGATCAAATTACCATCATCTTCAAGTTTTTTTTATATTTTTTTATCTTGTCTATTATTATATAGACTCGACTTTTCATTTTATGTATTGACTTTGGCTACACTGAGGGACACCGTCAATGTACCTCAAGTTTAAATAAAGGTGATTTATTTATTTATTGATTGATTGATCTTCACTGCATTGGCTCTAGAACATCCCACAAAGTTTGAGGTTTTCAAGAGGTTTTTAATTCAAGGGTTGAAATAATTGGCTTCATCTGAAACTATGGATTATCCTATCATCTGAGTGATGATATAAAACAAATCAATTCATTTTAAGGCAGTTGTCCTCATTTAATCCATTCATACACTGAAACACACACTAGTGAACAAACAGTGAGAATATGTACCCAATGCAGTGGGAAGCCCCTATCCACAGTGCCTGGGAAGCAGTTGGGAGTTAGGTGCCCTGCTCATCTACATACCAGGTCATGACCTGACAGGGGCTCAATTCGGCGACCTTCCGGATCCCTAAATACCAGGTTATGACTGCCCCCCAAAATCACCACACCACAGTAGTAATTAAAGAAAAATGGAATATAAACTCTAAAATGTTAATACTGTACATTCATAATCTATAAATTATATATATTATTTTTTTTATAAAAGAATAAGTTTAGATTTGTCCTATTTTTCCAGTTATTATTTTGGATTTTGTGAAATGTAAAGCAGTGGATCATCCCTGTAATGTTGCAGTTGATCCAACAGGGGGTGATACAGGTTTATTTTCATTTCTTCCATAAAACCAGTGGGTGCTGTTTTTAATCTCAATAGTATTGCATAACAGCCGGCAGATGGTGCTGTCAGACTTTGTTAGACTTAGTGGACCTTCTATTGAAATTCAGTAGATTTGAATGCAGAATTAACATCAGTATCAGTCAGGAGGACTGTAGTCTAGCACAGCTGAGTGTTTTCCCTTCTCAAACAACCTCTATCATCGCATCAGTTGAGCTACTAAAGTGTAGAAAACCTTGAACCTGATCCTGCACCCTCTAGGCCCTGATTTAATAGTTTGTGCACTTAAACATTGAAATTTAAAACAAAAGCTTAGTGCTAAGAACTGTGCTTTCACTTGAAGAGATGCATGTATTATTTCACTCAAAAATTAAACCTACACTATAAGTTTGGACACCCCTTCTAATGAATGTGTCCAGCTGGCACAGATGTATACACACACAACGTGATTAGACCCTGTAGAGAAGTACTGCCAACAGATTAGGACTCTCTGGAGCAGATAAACATTAACCTATTGGCACTATATCTAATACCAGAGGGCTAGATGGGTATAAAGCCCCCCAGCACTGAGCTGTGTACCTGGGAAGTTGAGGATGAGCAACATCCTGATCTCACTAATGCTCTTGTCGCTGAATGCAATCAAATCCTCTCAGCAATGCTCCAAAATCTAGTAGAACACCTGGACAGTAGAGCAATGTATGAGCAGGCATCCAAATACTTTTGCCTAAGTAGAGTATGTGTAGATATTAGAGAATGGCTTAGATATTGCTGTTTTTTTTATCACCCAAATGTAGTTGATCCTCCCAAGACATTTCTGGAGTCGTAAATCTGTATGAAACACTAGGACTCAATAGTCAACAAAAATAAAGCAGTCAAAATACATCAAAACGTCTCTCAGTCCAGTCAAACTTCATCAATTCCATCCATTATCCCACCAGCTTAATCCTTTTCAGGGTTGTGGTTAGTCCCCTACCCCCTCACTGGGCACAGGGCAGGGCATTACACTATTCAGACTTCATTCCAATCTCAATTAAGGTCTCACAGACCAGTCAATTAATTAAACTTCATTGCTACAGGCAGCCACTTCAAACAGCAGGTCTGCTAGAACACTATTCATATTCAGGATGGTCATCATTACTAAAACTGACTGTAGATCAGGACTTGGTTGTTTAATAGTTTTTGCCATTTTCATTGCTAGCAGTAAGTCATACTAGGTCTGTCTCAATACCTAACGAGCTGTCTAACACAGTGTCTGTGTACGCAGCTGTCTAAGTACTCAGTGTTCCTTGTAAGACAGATAAATGACATGCTCTAGTAAGACAGAGATGACATCACTTAATCCCAAGAATCAAGCATTCACTTGCTTAGCTGTCAGCTGATCACCACCATATGGCTCCTCTTGTAGTTTTTGGAGTAATTTTTACAAACCGGATTCCAAAAATTTTGGGACACTAAACAAATTGTGAATAAAAACTGAATGCAATGATGTGGAGATGGCAAATGTCAATATTTTATTCGTAATAGAACATAGATGACAGATCAAAAGTTTAATCTGAGTAAATGTAACATTTTAAAGGAGAAATATGTTGATTCAAAATTTCACAGTGTCAACAAATCCCAAAAAAGTTGGGACAAGTAGCAATAAGTGGCTGGAAAAAGGAAATTGAGCATATAACGAACAGCTGGAAGACCAATTAACACGAATTAGGTCAATTGACAACATGATTGGCTATAAAAAGAGCTTCTCAGAGTGTTAGTGTCTCTCTGAAGCCAATATGGTAAGAGGATCACCAATTCCACCATTGTTGCGCAGAAAGATAGTGCAGAAATACCAGAATGGTGTTACCCTGCATAAATTAGCAAAGACTTTTAAGTTATCATCATCAACCGTGCATAACATCATCAAAAGATTCAGAGAATCTGGAACAATCGCTGTGCGTAAGGGTAAAGGCTGTAAAACTCTACTGGATGCTCGTGATCTCCGGGCCCTT
>BRDA01044045.1:2111-23289 GCA_036984385.1 Crenuchus spilurus
AAGAGAGAGAGAGAGAGAGAGAGAGAGAGAGAGCGAGGTGTGTGTGTGCGAGCGAGAGAGAGAGTGAGAGAGAGAGAGAGAGAGAGAGAGCGAGAGAGAGAGAGAGAGAGAGAGAGAGAGAGAATTAGAAATCTCGGTTCCACCTTAAAAACCACAGGGTTAGGTTAAATTAATCAGTGATACCTGGCTGTAAGTATGGCACCATTTAAGGAGGACTGGAGAAAATCAAATAAGATGCTGGTGAATAGGAAGCTTTTAGGAAGAAATTAGGATTTTAGGAAGAAATTCCACAAAAATACGAATACAACTTTGCGAGATTTTATCCTAAAAACAAAACGAAACATAACCTGGAAACCGGGGTCTACTTTTCAAATATATATACCGGTAGCTTGAATGAAAATATATTTTAGATCCTTGTGAGAGAAGTATAATTAAGCAGACACACTGTTGAGCTGAGTGCAAAACATGTTTCCCGTCAAATCATGTGATTTGTCGTTCATATGATAATCACTTGGAAAGTCTGGATATTTCATTGGTGGATTAGTGGCCCAGGAATGTATGCAACTGCCTACTTTGTGTCTATAAACAAAAGAGTGTTGCCTGAACAAAGAACTCTCACCTATCTCATAAATATTCAATCTAGGAGCCACTGAATGAGTGAAACACGTCAACTCACAATTCTTAAGCTTTAGAAATAAAACCACATACAATTTCTAAAATCTGTAATGGCCAGTGTGTAGCCAACACCTCTGTTTATTCAGTTCTGAGCTCATAAGTCTTGACTAGAAATGTTTAGAGTGTTTTCACAACATATCTGAAACGTTTAGAGCAAATTTTATCAAAATATAGATTTATGACACTCTTACTGTTTTGACACTGTTGTTGCTGAGTTTGTGCTGAACAAAAGCCTGTGTAACACTTTGAAAAAAATATATTTTTAGATGGGTGTAATTTGTAAAAAAAAAAAAAAAAAAAAAAAAGTCAACACATTTCAGGCTACATCAGAGTGTCTGAAATGCCCTCAGATTTCAGGAGGTTATAGTACATTTCAAAAATAACAACCTTTATTTTTAACCTCGAATGAAGTCTTTTAGCTTTACATACAATTTGGATATAACTTTATTGCTAACATCATTAAGATGATGTCTTTATAATGAAGAGTTTATAGCTGTATGCTTCACTGTAAAACAATAAACAGGTGTTTGTGGAGGAAAAAAAGGAGGAGGAGTTTAGGGAAGGGAGAAGAAAGTGGTGGTGGTGGTGAGGGGCCGGAGAGGGTGAAATGGATCCTGGCAGCTCGAGAAAATCGATTGTGAAAATTAATAAGTGAATTCCCTGCAGCACGCTCTGTGCCTCCGACAACTCAATCTCCTTTTTCGCACCTTTCCTTTTTCATCCAGCTCCTTTTCAGGCAGCTTTCGTATGCCACCCACACGCACACACCTTCAGACAACTCTCCTGCAGGACTGACGGGCCGAGAGAGCGCGCGTGTGTGTCGAGAGTGAGAAAAACGAATATTACAGGAATTGAACAAGTCAAAAAAAGCAGAGTACGCTGCTCGCCTCCAAGGTCAGAGAAATGGTGGCCCATACTCCAACAGCTGTTCTCTTCTCTTATTTTTCTCTTCCCTGTCATTATGTGTCAGACATCTAATCTTTACTGTCTCCTTGACTCCTGAGTGTATTCCTTAACTGGAATATAACTGGAGCTCAGCGGAACAAACAGTGAGAATATGTCTAAATGAAGATGGACACACATGTCCTCCAGGCTGAAGTACTGGATATGTGTGCGTTTGGAGTGTGGTGACTGGTGGAGACTTCTGTACCTGTTCTTGCCGCAATATCCAGCGGTCCACCATGGGGTGGTTGGCACTGAGTGATGAACGAGCGCTCTCTCTGGTGAACTGGTTTGCCCAGGCTTCTGTGTCACGGGGCAGACTTCGGTACGAGGCCGGACTCTTACCCTGGAGGAAAAAACACACACAAGCTCAAACAGTTAAAGTGATCTTTACAGGTCAGGATATTCAAATGTTTTCAAACTACATATTTTGTTCATTTTCTAATTAAAAACCTCTATGAGTCTCAAATCACATTCTACACACTGTTTACTTACACTACACACTGTGTACTACAATATATAAAGTGTGGAATGTGGTAGGGTAGTATTGTCTTAAATTGATCATTAACATTTGGCACTAAAGAAGACGTACTGTGCAATGACTCACTGTGCAATATTTAACGCACATTAATAAGATTAAGATTAAGATCAACCAATTTAGTGATTTTTCACACAAGAGAATTTGACCTCCGCATTTAACCCATTCATGCAGTGAAACACACACACACACACACACACACACTAGTGAACACACTAGGCTGTGAGAATTTGTGCCCGAAGCGGTGGCGCCCGCTTATCCACCGACGCCCGGGGAGCAATTAGGAGGTTAGGTGCCTTGCTCAAGTGCACTTCAGTCATGTCCTGTCTGGGGATCGAACCAGCGACCTTCTGGTCACAAGACCAGATCCTTACCACTAAGGCCATGGCCGCCCATAAGGTGCGTCTATTTAAAAAAAGGTAAAAAGCAATCATAATGAAGTAGCCTCTGGTGGCTCCTCCCATTTGCATGCATGTTGTCTGCAACTGTGAAATATATATATATATATATATATATATATATATATATATATATACACAAGAATATAAGGATGCAACAGAAGTACATGATTTGAGATGCACCCAGATGCACTAGAGGCACCACATCTTGTTATTTCTTTTCAGTGGATCAAATTTTAGACCTCTTCTTTCATGACTTTTCCTAGAAATGTCCCTTTTATAACTTAGGATCCCTGAATGCATATGAAAACTGTTTGTATCTGTGTGATATTGTCTTCAGCAGGGATATTTCAAGCCTGTTTAACGTTAATGACATTTCAGCACGTTTCCTGAATTTATTTATTTATTTTTTCTAAATTTAACATGTAAAAACGTGCCATAACTTTTGCACATTCATTCCTTCATGCATTCACTCATTCATATTCCAGTAAGTTAAATAACTGTGCATGCAGAAGTTCAGAGAGGTTTCTCTGTAGAGGATGTGTTCATTGACTTGAGAAAACTCAATAAAATATGACATTTGACCAGATGTGTTAGCAACACACACTTTACAGCTCTACTGCTAGTAGAGAAGCTGAATTTGCACACCGAATATGTACTGACTGATCGTTTATATCTCAGGTAAGGTAAAACTGTGCAAATATGCTCTCAAATATGTGTGAATCCGTGCTTTACTGGACGTAAGCTTCTTTTACTTGTTATCCTCAGAGATTGAGGGCAAAAGTAAAATGAATAAATAAATAAATAAATAAATAAGAACACAAGTCTGTAGTTAATATGAATATATAACAAACTGAGCAAAAACAGTAAAAGTTTGACATGAATAGAGACTTTGGGGTGGGTACAGTAAAGCCATTCCGAGCATCTCCTGCTGATATGACAGACAGTTGCCACACTGAGCTGTTATTAGAAATATTTAGATTGACAGGTTAAAGAAGCTTACTGTGGACCTGAGCCCCTCAATGACACATTCATTCCAGTGTGGTCTGGGAGTAACGCTGATTTCTTTCTGCACTAATTAGGGACTCCATTACAAGTAAGTAATTCACAGCGTGGCGAGAGCCAGGCTATAGTGTTACAACCGCATATTTTGTCTGAAGGTGAAATCAAACGCCCTGCAGCACAGGAGCTGCGAATCCAATCTCCATTTGCTGACTTTATGGAGCAAATGGACGTAAAGCAGGTTAGTTTCACACACCAGGGGCCTCGGCCTAGAAAGCCCACGGAGCAAAGCCGCTTGTGGCTACAGTCATCATCGCACTAAAAACAATACGGCTCCAGTTACACAATCAGCCAATCCACAGCGGGTCACATTAGTCAGGAGTTCTGCACAAAGACTAGGTCTTTCAGCTGAAAGGAACCCATATGGTTCAACTGGAATGCGGAATAGCTTTATGGTGTAAGCTTCATGGGCTAGTGACGAGAAGCAGACAAAGGAATGCAAAGGAAAACAGACGATCATCATCTCAGACATAAGTACAAGACTAAAAAACCTACTTTCAGTTCTACCGCACAGAGGACAACAAAAGGGAAGCAGAAATGATTATGAATGAGATGAGAAGGTTATATTACATTAAATGTCACTGTCTCTACCATCAGTGTTTATACAGAAAGAGAGAGGAAGAGAAACAGAGAGAAAGACAGAATGTGAAAGGAGAGAAAGTCAGAGCATGACAGACAGAGAGTAAGAATGTGAAAGAGCAGCAGAGAGAGAATGAGAGAGAGATGTACAGACAGAGAGAAAGAGAAGTATTATAAAAGCCACTGCAGGGATTAAAAGTGCATCTGTCACTATAAACATGTGGACATTTTGAGCTAAGTGGGACATTTAATACATGAACAGATACATATTGGTTATAATAAACCTTATTAATCAAATGGTAAAGAGATTAGCTGCAACTTAAAATGTGGCTGTTGATAGGAGGAGAGTCAGTACCTGCAGAAAAAGAAAATTAGCATTTTTTTCATTGGATAAAATTAGCATATTGTTATTTTTGTTTGATTTATTTTTGTTGGGAGTACTGGGATTAAACCAGTTTCATTTTCCACCTAACCAGAAGCATCTCCATGTGTCTTATCTGCCAGGCCATCACAAGAAGGATGGGAAAACATAACTGAGCAAAGGCTATCAGTCCGATATCATGACAGTCAGGTGCCATTCTACAGTCTCCTAAAACTCTCTCTATCTCTCTGTACTGTAGCTGTACTACAAAAGTGAACACACCTTCTCCCTATGCACACCTGAGACCTAGTAACACTAACGAGTCACATGACATTTTGGAGGGAAAATGACAAGCAGTGCTCAATTTGGACATTTAGGGGTGGAGTCTCTTAGGGGTGTACTCGTTTTTATTGCCGGTGGTTTA
Source organism: Crenuchus spilurus (assembly GCA_036984385.1). Taxonomy (NCBI): domain Eukaryota; kingdom Metazoa; phylum Chordata; class Actinopteri; order Characiformes; family Crenuchidae; genus Crenuchus; species Crenuchus spilurus. The sequence continues at coordinate 7,091 of BRDA01044045.1, forward strand.
GACATTAATGGCTGTATATTGAGTTATTTTAATAAATAAATTGACACTTATATAAGCTGCACACAGACGACTTTTCATTGTGTCAAAGTGTCATTTTGTCAGTGTTGTCCCATGAAAATGTATACTTAAATATCTGCAGAAATGTGAGGGATGTACTCACTTTTGTGATACACTGTATATACATATATATTACTGTTAAATTCAGTAAAACTGTTAAATTAATCAGCAAATAAACAGCAATTGTGCAGTAAACAGAACTATCTAATGTGCATATTAGATTTACATAGAATAAATAAATAACTCAAGATGCAAAGAAACAGTACACAATTTGCCTTTTTAATTATAAACAGAAATTCAGCAAAATGTGTCATTTGACAATAGGTGTCTGAAATTGTATACATATAATTCTATATTCTATACATCTTTGTATGACTCAAATGGTCTCTCAATGGTACAGAGTTCATACAAACACATGGAACACACGTAGCAGCCATTTTTAAGAATCCAGAATATGGCTGAAATTAATTGCAATTGAAGTAAAGCTCATCTGTTTTACTGAGCACATATGTAATTATATATCCAGAAGAAATCGTGAGAGTGTTTGTTCAGAGCAGCATGGCAAGTCCAGCAAAAACCAGCCAAGAGGAGATTATTGAGAATTCAAAAGTTGACTATTGAAATACATTACATCTGGATTTTCATATCTGAAAAGCACTATATCCAGGAAATTCCATACAGCCATGAACATATAGTAAACCACAAAGACTCAGTCATGAAGCACAACATCTGCAGACATCAGGAGCGTATTACCGTACAATGCCATAGTCTTACTTCAAAGGCAACAGTATTATTTCATCTAAATATAATACTGCATATTCTAATGGCAGCACTGATGCAAATTTCCAGACGCTAGTCTGCCACTATCAACCACAAACAGACCTTCCAAGCATCTCAAGCCTTTGACATTTCACCCCAAATGCAACAACAGCAATGGAGAAAAGACCTGCGGCAGTGTAAAAAAGGTAAAAATAACGACTTAATTCTTCAGCCCTGCTCAAATGAGAGCACAGTGTTGGATTATGGAGGCCGTGACAAGCAGAGTGCTTTTAAACAGGATTACTAGTGAATGCTGCGAGACACGCTAAGCTCATCGCGGGCTGCCGTGTCACATTCAGAGCACACCATACATCCCGGTCGTCTCTTTCATTTGGAACATCGCCACTTCCAAGGCAGTGAAGAGTTGTCATCACGAAGAGAGGAGGACCATTTTAGAAAATAATTAGTCTAGTTTTCACCAGTTTGGGGTTCAACGTTGGTCTGATTCATTATGAGCCAAAGGTACTGATGTCAACACTGAGCTACTAGTATTAGAACTCTTCATTCTGCATATTAACTGAGATTATGTACATTTCTCAAAACTGTAATGACCAGTGTGTAGGTAACGCCTCTGTTTATTCATTCTGAGCTCAAAAGTCTGGGCTAGAAATGTTTAGAGTGTTTTTTTACACAATATATCAGCACATCTGAAAACAGGTTTTGGAAAGTCAAAGTTTAGAGCAGATTTTATCAAAATATAGATGTATTACACTCTTAATGTTTTTGTTTTTGCTGAGTTTGTGCTGAACAAAAGCCTGAGTAATTATTTTAGATTATTTAAAAAAAATGCCAAGGCATGTTAGACTACATCAGAGTGTCTGAAATACCCTCAGACTCCAGGGAGTTAAATGTAAGAATAACTTTAAAAAAATCACAAGTCTGTCTTAATACCTAATGAGCTCTTTACATAGACAGCATTTTACATCACAATACGCAAAGAAGACTGTCTCAATTCTTAAATATTTCAAAACGCTGCCTACTAAGATACCTCAGACATTGAGAGATCATCCTTCCTCTGTCGTTAAAGCAATACCACAATGCAACGGGGTGCAGAGGATGCAAGAGGAGTGCCCAGCAGCAGAGAAGTGATATTATTTTTAAATGTAAGTTAATACATTTAATTCTACTAAAATTGATACAAAAGCTGTAAGAGTAGATCTGTGGTGATGATATAATGACCAAATGTTGACAGCTGAGGTAAATAGGTAAAAAATGCCAGTGGGTTAGAATAAGTGATGTCATCACTGTCTAACTAGAACGTCTCATTTATCTGTTTTATCTTGGTACACTGATTACTTAGACAGCTGCCTACATAGACAATGACTAGTTAGACAGCTCACTACATATTGAGACAGACCTCACATCAGTGTTTGTCTTGATGCTGGCCGCTCCACTTGCATCCGCCATCTTCAAACATAACCTGCATTGTGGGATTGCCGTGATGACTGAGGAAACATTCAATGCTCTCGATATTAATTCAAAATAAGGTCTCAGTAAGCAATGTTTCAAGGTATCCAAGAATTGAGACAGGCTTCTATGTTTTCTATGATGAGAGCTCACTTTGTATTGACAGAGGCTCCATATTACTCATCAGAGTTTTTTTTCCCCCAAATTCAATTGAAATAAAAAATAAATAAATAAATAAAAAAAAAACGTCTCACATTTCTGGCATATGTTAGGCCGGTATGCTGAGGTGACTGACCTTTCGTTCTAGACTGTTGGTTCCACTGGTGGCATTTGGTTTGAGAAATCCAGCGGTGGTGGACCAGCGGGTGGGGTTCTTCCGGGAAGGCTCATCTGGCTGGGGTGCTGACTCACTAAGAACCACCAGAGCTGGATCACTACTGCGCCTTACATGCAGTCTAGGCATGTCTGAGGAAGAAAAAGAGAGAAAGCGGGTAATGAAGGAGGAAAAGTATATCAACACACTGATCAATCCAATAGAGAGTTTCCAATATAGTGTACACAGCTAAAATTCACACATTTACATATAGTAGTCAAAGTGTTGTTTGAGGTTACTGACTGATTGAGATGTTTTGGTCATGATCATGAAAGAGAGAGAGAAAGAGACAGAGAGAAAGAAAGAGAGAGAGAGAGAGAGAGAGAGAGAGAGAGAGAGAGAGAGAGAGAGAGAGAGAGAGAGAGAGAGAGACACACACACACACATGTGCCCTTCATTACTGAAGTTATTGTCATTCATCCCTCTCTTTTTTCTGTCTCTCTCCTTCATTTTTTAAAATTTATTCTTCTCTCTCTTTTCTCTGTTCTTTTGAACTCCTTTGTTTTCCTATCCTATCTCCATCTGTCTATCCGTCTGTGTCAGAGAGACATACAGACAAAAAGAAAAAGAGAATCATTGCCATAAAATAAATATTTTCTTTTTACATCTCTTCTTTATTTTCCTCTCCTCTCCATCTATCTATCTTTCCATCCATCTATCATCCATTCCTTCATACAACAGGAGCCCTATCAAGCAGAGTTGCACATCCACTACACTGCTACACTTAAACCATTCTCATTCTTTTACAAATGATTGTATTTCATAGCTAAAAACAGTCACAACAAACATGTTAACCCAATGAAAGGCTTAGATTTCCTTGACAGAGATCAGGTTTAGTCCTAGAGTACACAGCATTCTGGATGGAAAACAGTGTATGACTTAGCTTACTTGTCTGGGAAAACAACCCCATGGGCCCACTTTAGATTTGCATTCTCATATACGTTCATGTTGATTAGTAATTTCTGAATTAATACAAATCACTAATTAATCATTTCTGTCTCCCTAAATTATTAATATTGAGTAATCATTCATGATTAAAATGACAACAATAAGTCTGGTTCAAGGCAATAACTCTAAATTCAATGTCGCAAACATGGCATGCTGTTAGCACAATGCTAATAACTGTATATCATGCTACTATTACTGATAAGCTACATTAGCACCATGGCACCAGCACAAAACAAACAACATGCAAATTTAGCTCATATATCTTCAAGTTAAGAGTAGTCTCAGTTCTTTCAATACCAGAGTCTCTATTCACAAAGATGCTCAGAAGGGGATTGACCTGGGATGTGTAAACAGAGGCTGGCACTTACAGTCTGAGACAGACTGCAAATGAAGGCAGTGATTGCACAAGAAATTGTAGCCTTTGAGCAGCACTGGGGTCTGCAAGCTTCTTTTCGGCTTTACGAATGCCAATGAAGGCCCTCAGAGGCCATATGGATCCTGTTTATGACTTACAACTGCTCATGCTACATCCACAAATTATGCAAATATCACAGCAACCACCTGCCATCTTTCAACACTTACACCATTTAGCATATGCGCATGTTCTTGATTCCATCCGACTCCATATGCAGCTCGAGAGCAGTCACATTTCACACACTAACAACATTCACATCCTTTATTGCCGGACAGATCCATATGAGAGTGAACACTGTACTGGTCAGAAAGTTTGTGCATAGCCTGAGGCTGCCCAAACACATCTGCACCCCACAGTGGTGCTGTGGAATTACTTCCAGAAGTTGGTAATGACTTTTAAACACACTTTCCCCCAGTCAGTGGTCAGTTCATGTCTAGTGCACAGCTCCAGTGACATTGGGCCTCGTAGGAATCACAAGAGTATAACTCTATTCCATCAACTGGATTAGACTGAGCAATTAGGCTGAGAGGCCGAGAGGGGAACAGCTCAGCCCAAACACAGAGGGGTAAGAAAAAAAGAATCAAATTACATCTCCACACACTGACCTCAGCAAATGTCATTAAGGTGCTGCTAATGACACATAATAATGAGGTTTGGCACATCCTGTACATGAAAGTGTAGGTAATAGATATGGTAACTAATGGAGTGCTGCTGAGGTTTTCACAACATTTAAAGAGCATTTACCAATTCATTTGGCTCACAATGAAAATGACATTTTAGTGGCATTGCCGTTCCAACAGTTTAGCCCACCAACAATGTTGAAGTTATGAAGAGAATTTTAGCTCTGACTGCTTATGCAGTGATGTCAAGCCACTTTATTGGGCACAAATGTTCTACAGCATCGATGTATTTTTTTTTTAGGAGTAATGGTCAAACTGGGAATGAAAAAAGCTCCAACGTAAGACAGCTACACTCAACAAGGATCCATCCAATTTACCAAAGAACCAATGGTCCACGGACATCAACATGCACCAAGAAATCGGGTTTCCTGACATTTTTATGTACTTGATTTTGACGCTGGGGCGAAGCCTGAAAGCATAGAAAAGTCTGGATGCTTGTTTGTAATTCAAGGCTGGATTTGTGTGTGAATGTAAAATGACACCAAATCAAATCAAATCAAAGTTTCTTTGTCACATACGCAATCATACGTGGTACATCTGGTGGTGAAATGCGTTGATGACTGCTCGTTCACATTAGGAAAAGAAGGAGGTGGGGGTTAGGGGGGAAATTCAAGAAATAAAAGAACAATAAGAACTATAATATACAATACTATGTCAGAAATAAGGAAGAGGAGATTCATGTGCAAGACATGCAGATAATGTGCAAATATACAAGTGTAGGTGGATGATTACATTGTAGATATGGGTAGTGGAGTGGAGTGTGTATGATAAAGTGGAAGTGTGTGCGTGTGTTGTTGTTGTTATTGTCCAGAGTTCAGTTCAGATTTCAGTGTAAATTGTATGTGTGTTTGAGTAGTCTGGGGTGTATATGCATGTCTGTGTTATTGTCCAGTGTTCAGATTGCCTGCGGGTAGAAGCTCCTTCTTAACCTCTGTGTTACCCTTCAGGGTGCAAAAACACCTCCCTGATGGCAGCAGAGAGAAGAGTCCTTTGTCAGGATGGCTAGTGTCCATCAGAACCTTTTTGGCCTTGGTCCAGCATTACTTGCTGTAGATGGTCTACAGGTCAGGGAGCTCCACTCAGATGATGCGCTCAGCTGAACGGACCTTCCTCTGATGAGACACCAACAGCTATTCTGGTTGTATGTGGACAGGTGTGTACAAATATTTATACTTCATTAGAGTTTAACTGTAAGAGAGCTACGTGAGGTTAGTTGCTAACACTGTCAGTGAGTAATGTTATATATCTGTGCAGGTAAAACAGTCAGAGAATGAATGAATACTTGGATAGCTGCAGAGATGACAGAGACAGTGTTGACGGCCACTGTACATGTATGGCAAGACTTGGAGAGACATGTTCACACACAGCAGCGATGATGTTTGCCAATATGTCAATAGTAAAGACTACAGCAATCCATTTGCTTCTCTTTTCTTTAGCTCTAGGCAGTCTGGAAAACGACAGCTTTGAATTCATGCTAAATCTATTGGTAGTCACACAACAGCTCATTCCCATTTTGATGTTTTCATGTTTCCACAACATTCACATTAAACGCTGCCTCTCAATCAGTCATTGTGCCACTCAGTGGGCGTCAATGCAGTGATTCCTGCCAACTGTGACATCATGTGCATACTCTCTATTGAGACATGTGTTATATTTATTTGTGTATGATTTGAATATGATTTCTATATATATATATTGTATATATATATATATATATATATATATATATATATATATATATATATATATATGTCTTAAAGACACAATACCTGCATTCCAGCCACCTCAGTAGGAAAGTAGACTCAGGGAATTTGGTCATCTTAAGGGATGTGGTAAACCATAGAGTAGTGAGTAATGATTTATCTCTATACTGGAAGTTAACAGTCATTGTGTTGTGGGTTAAAACAGCCAGTGTGTTATCAGACAGCAGCTAATGTCCAAGCAGGATTATGTCTGTATTCACTTGTGTGTGCGAGTGCTATTAAACTAATATTTATTCTACCAAAATCTGCCAGAAATTGTCTTTAACTTACTAACATCTACATGTTATCCTGAGATAAATGCCATTTTTATCATCATGAGCAATGTAATACAATGCAAACATGACACAAAAGTGTTGTATGTCCATAAAATCACATGTATTATCATATTACATACATAATATGATACATGGTGATTTATTATTGTGCTAGTTACTTTAGGAAGCAGGTCAAACATTGCTATGAAACATACTGTCTTTTATGTGATGATGTTGAAGGACATTCCAAATGATTAAACCAAATGATGTCAACATCACATTATTAGCGTGTACAATGGCAATGCTTAGGGACCCTATCAAATTGAATGAACCTGGTAATAAAAATAGCCTGGTTACCTCTTTCATCATAAACAGAAGCTCAAAAATGATCAATGTGAGTACACTTCACTAAAAGTGGCCACAGAGAAACAGAAAATCATGGGTAATCCAGCAAATGACACTGTAAGGTCATGGTTGGGCTAAACAATGGGTATCTGTCTATTGTCTGTGAATATGATGATTATTTTTATATCTTTATATATTTATTATTACTAGTGGTAGTAGTAGTACTATTTGATTGATTAATTAATTACTTAATTAAATTATATTTCATTTTAGTGTATTTTTTTATTTATTTATTTTTTATTTGGAGAGAAATTTTATTGTGAATGCTGGGTCCACACAGGAAGCGAGGAAGCACTCCAAATCGTCAGCAGATGTGTAGAAATAAGCTACAGATCAGAACTGAAAGACACACTATGGAGGAGACACTCCTTCTTCCTCTTCCTCTCCTGCTTTTCATCTATTGCTTTTATCTCTGCGGGTCCAAAGTGAGCAAATGTGGAATTTACGCTGCGATCTCGGCGGGTAGCTTTGAACGTTCACTCAGAACAGGTGGCCGTTCAGCTGGAGCATGCGTTCATTCTCTCAATAGCTTTTGTTTAGATTTTTCTTCTTACAGCAGATCAAAGTCCCTAAAGTGGATCAGAACTGTATATGATCAACTGCAACATGTGGCAGTAGTTGGGGCCACTGCTGAGCATGTGTCCTCCTTGTGTGGGTCAAAAAATACATCTATGGTTCTGTCTGGGTCTATTTTAACTTCTTTCTTCATGGTACACATAACTCTTTTCAAGACAATTGATACAAGTGGGCTTTTCCAACATAATCAAGGCATTCAATCTCCTATCAAACAGTCAGCTGCAGCAAAAATATGGCTGCTGTCTCCGCCAAAAAAAATCATGGGATTACCGCTGCTGTCTAGTGAAATACATGAAGCATGAATTCAGGGACTTTCTCAAAGAGATCAATGTACAATGTGGAATTCCAGTTATATAAACTAAAAAAAATGAATAACCATTAAGAAGTCAATTCTGAAACATGAACAATAGGCAAGGCACATTTATTTGTATAGCACCCTTCATACCAAATGGCAATTCAAAGTGCTTTACATGAAGAAAAAAAATTTATAAATAAAATAAAAGCATTAAAAACATTTCTGAGATCTAGCACCACAGAAATACTTCTACAAATATTATTACAATTAACACCAAAGAGATAAAACAAAGAAAACACAGTAAAAATATAAAACTTAAGCCTATGCAGGGCTAAAAATGTAATAAAATAAATAGAAACATTTTAAAAGTGCAGACCAAGGAAAGTGCATTAAAATATACAGAAACAGAAAAAATAAAAATAAAGTGCAGAATCACAAGCTCAGTCATAAACACATGAGAAAAGAAACGTCTTGAGCCGGGATTTAAACATCTCCACACTTCACACAATAATGAACTAAACATAAACAAATTAAACATAACGCTTGCACAAATGTATCTGTATAAGTGAAAATACTGATTTAATATATCATTAATGTTCATGCATGTAAAACACAAATTAATTCTTAGGAATTTGTATAATTCCAATTGACCTATCCATCTTCACACAATACAAAAGCCACGTTATTTAAACATGGATCTGCTGACGATTTAGTTTTATCAAGCAGACTAAGCAATACATCAGTATATACACAAAACTCAACCAATGAACTCAGTTCTCTCTCTCTCTCTCTCTCTCTCTCTCTCATATAGACTCCTAATGTGTGATGAGATTAGCTATCCTTTGCTCAAAAATTGGCTTCTCCTGCGTTTAATAACCTGGACGACCACTTAAAGCTCCTCGCCCATCGATCTCAGGTGTGTTGGGGGACATCCAGGGCCCCTAACGAGATGGAAGGGCAATTTCACCCCCAGTGTGGGGGCTTACAAAACCTGCCTACCCCCATACACCAGAGACTAAGTTCAACTCACAGGAGAGCATCTCTCACAAAGCTCATATTTACATCACTAATCTACTGCCTCTGGCTGCAACCTCTGCGTGTGTGTGTGTGTGTGTGTGTGTTAGAGATTCTGGGGGATTAATCTGTAATTAACACACAGAGAGTGCACACAGATGTCTAGGAAAGATACAGAGCCTCTGCTTAGAAGCTTCATTACTTTGTGTTACATAAAAAAGCTCCTGATATAACCTTTCTAAAACAGATATCAGACAGAAAAGCCAAAACAGAACTGCGATGGAGTCTCTTTCATGCTGCACTGCAGGCAGGAGGATAAAATCCATCATTTCAACTCCTTCCCAGACCTTGTTATGTATGGGAAGAACCAAAGCTGAGATACTTAAAAGTCATGTCAATTTAAGTCATACACATACATGCTCATTTAGGCATCATTCAGCAAAGCCTTAAACTCATTTTGTAGATGGTAAAGACTTTCCATGTGAAAATTTCTACAAATCATTCAGTCCTGATGTGACATTTTAACTGGAGCTAGGCTTATACTCTACGTCTAGGCTGAAAATGTAGTTTAGTACTTTTAACTACAGAAAGACTGCAGATCCAGGAGTTCACTGGACATGGTGATTTATAGTAAACTGAGATGGTGAGGCTGTCTTACCGCTGCTCACTCAGGTTTGTTGATGGAGGAGCAGAAGGATGCCTGTGTCTCAGGGAGCTCCCATGTCTGTTGACTTTCTGGCTCTCTCCTTTTAGGTCAGCTGTTCTAGATAGTTCTGCTGGGGTCATTAGCCACACCCTGATAAGTCTCATAATCCTTGTACTCTATAAACCCAAACAGAACTAATTCCATCTCTGTCTTTTTCTGCATCTCTGCATGATGCCACCTTAGACCAGCTGCTCACCAAGCAACTACTATGATATGCTCCAGATGCCCTAAACTACACTACTATTAGTACTAGTAGTATTCTTATATTCTGTCACTATATCAGTACCTGAACACTACAACAGCATCACAGGTTTGTATGATGACTGTCTATCAGTAACGTATAAGTAGTTGACCAGAGGAGGATGAGTCTGTGAGTCTGATTCCTCTTAAGGTTTCTTCCTCCAGCTCTGAGGGAGTCTCATCACTGCAGGTTTGCTCACTGTGGCTTTTATGTTTTGTTATTACTAACTCTGTAAAGCTGCTCTGTGACATCAGTTGTAAAATCTGATACATAAATAAATTTGCACACTACTAAGTCATGCCACCAGCAGCCCTTATCAGCACTGCTGTATTAAGATTTTGCTGTACATCCACATTCACTACTAATCTCAGGTCTGTAAATGAACTCTAAGCATTACTATGTTAAAACTTTCCACCAGGCTGGACACTATCAGCGCACAGCCTGCGCCTGCCGTCTCCAACACAGGTCACTCTAATACATTACCGTACTGCTTCCAATCATTTAAATTGGCCAAGTGTCCATTTTGTCCTTGTGGCCAGTTACCTGCCAGAGGAAAGTGTCCCTGACTGGCTGCCAGCAGGTCTTCACGCAGCAGAATACAGATCAGGTTCAGCAAGAGAATGTAGAAGAAAGTGATGAGCAGCGCAGAGGCCAGCACGCTAATTCCATTTCACTCCATCACTCGTTTCCCTCCCTTTCTCTTTCTTCCTCTCTCTCCTTTTTCTTTATGCAAATAGAATGATTGGGTGCAATTTTATGGATTTTATGGATTCTGTCAGATATCAAGAACATGACCTTGGTATTCAGATGGAAAAATATTATACGCCTTTTGGACCTGGTGAAGGTCTAGAAATTTGGACGGCTGGAGTTCTAATTGAAGCTGCCTGAATGAATAAAATATGAAATGATGCCTTTGGTGGGACTTTTCTTTTAAAGAACCAAGTGTCAGCGCATGTCCATCTTCATGTCCCTTGAGACTACGAGAGGAGACCTCTTCAAACCAAAGCCCACCCCGTATTTACATTTGCATAAAGAGGACAAAGGGTTCTCCAGAAAGGAGTCAGAAGAACTTTTGAAGTGCTGGGCAGCAGCCATTCACTCAGAGGAGGAGTGAAGAATGACTTTGCATTGGCAGGACAAAGGAGTGAAAGATTGGAGTGAATAAACTTTGCTGCTGGTGATAGATCAGCAGAGGTGAGCCGAGTCCTTTTCAATTAAACATCTGATTTAATGACTCATCATTGAAACCAATGTTTGTCATTTTTTCCATTTACTATGAGATTCAAATCAGTAAGTCAGCCTGGTGTCTAATACTGTGAGTCATACACAGATCACACATATAAACAGAAACTCTGGCTATAGTTTATAGAGGTTTGTCACACGTCTTTCTCCTGCAGGCTCTATGGAACACCTGGATAACACTATGGACTTCAACTCCCAACATCACTCTGTTGTTTCCATGTTTCCACCGATGTCTCCAATAGAGATTCATTCATTTGTTCAGCCTCACCTGAGTACTATCACCTGAAGCTCATTTTAGATTACTTTCAACTTTGCCAAAATGATGAAACACAGTGGAATTTGACCTCCGCAGTTAACCCCTCTGTTCAGTGACACACACACACACTAGTGAACACACTAAGTTTTGAGAACATGTGCCTGAAGCAGTAGGCAGCCCTATCCACAGTGCCTGGGGAGCAGTTGGGGGTTAGGTGCCTTGATCAAGGGCACTTCAGTCATGACTTGCCCAGGTATTGAACCAGCGACCTTCCGGTCACAAGACCAGATCCCTAAACACCAGACCATAGCTGCCCCTGTTTTTCGTTTGATTGTTCGATTTGGTCTGGCATTGGTCTGGTTTACAGATATTCTCCTCAGCTTAGTGTTTCTGGACTTTTGTTAGATTATTATTATTATTATTATTATTATTGTTATTAATAATAATAATAATAATAATGTATTATTTATTATTTATTATTTTTATTTATTTATTATTATTATTATTATTATTATTATTATTAATTATTCTGTTATTAATTTTAAAACTAATTATTTAGTACCTAATAGCAAATATTTGTTCAAAGACACTTGCATATAACATGACACTTATAGGCCAAAGACCTAACATGGCCTTAAAACTATGAATAAAGTCTTGTTTTAGAAATCCTGCATATATCTTGGGAAAATATTTATTTATTTATTTATTTTTGTAATGCAGCTATAAAGCATTAGCGCTGCCTCCTATACTAGTTTTAAGGTAAAATGTATAAAGAATAAAGGGTTTCTGACATGGTTAAGCCCTTAGTGAGTTCTGCTGGTCAGGACCACAGAAAATATAAATGGGTCAGATAGGTCAGTCCACTGTCTCCTGGTAGGTTTCAAATAGAAACACACAGTGAGAAGCTACTGACATTTATCTTTAACCCTTATTTAGGCATTCATAACTCTGAATGTGAATCACATATAATACAGCGATGAGGTGAAATTGACAGTCCAAGAGATTCAAGCAATGACTGAACTATATGTGTGTGTTGTGTTATCAAAATATTAATAGAAACATTGAGAAACATGTGGTGACTTGGTGGTTAGTATGTTCACCTCTCATCGCTGAGGTCTTGAGGTTAAGTCCCCATGTCCTCCCCGTGTCTGTGGGGGTTTCCTCCAGGGTCTCTGGTTTCCTCCCACAGTCCAAAAACAATTGAGGTCAGGTGAACTGGGTTCTCTACATTGTCCTTGTGTGTGTGTGTGTGTGTGTGTGTGTGTGTGTGTGCCCTGCCTGTTGAGGGGGTAGAGGACTCACCACGACCTTGATCAGGATTAAGAGTATAAGATAATGGATGGATGAGAAACATGAATTTTGACACGTGAACAAGACTGACTACATTAAACTACATTTTTTAAGCCAGGTTAAAAAGAAAGAGTGTGTAAGTGTAAACAGCAGGCGTGTGACCTGCAGAGAGGACAGACAGAACTCAAGGGCTGGGAGAGCTACTTAAAGCAGGAGGAGGGTCAGTCTGTATGAATGCTGGAGCACACAAAGCCCAATCTACAACAGCAGGTCAACACTACAGCAGAGGAGCAGGAGGGTGGAATGGACAGCACAGAGAAAATGGAGTAAAAGAGGATTAAAAATAGACACTGGAGAGAGAGAGGGAGACTTAAAGTACATGTGGGAGAGAAAGGGAGACAGTGTGAGACAGTGTGAAAGCCAGACACTGAGTGACGGAGAAAACACGAGAAAGTGAGAGTGAGAGAAGCAGACTGACACTAAGCACAGTCAGTAAGACCATGTACGGGTCACTACTGTGAAAATGAGTCAGTGAAGCTTCTCTTCTCAGCCAGGCACAGAGCAGAAAGCAGACTGTCCACTTGATGACTGGCCGTCATGTTTCTCTCTGAAGAAAACACACTGCCCGGTGAAGACTCGTCTCTATAAGCTGCATATTTCAAAGCATGAGGTCTTCTGCAGACAAAGAATGATATGCTCGCAAAACCACGCTGCAGGGACACATTTTAAAATGTTTTGAAGACGTTTGCAAGCATTTAACATATTCACAAAGCAGAATCTTCATCACAGCATCATTTACACAAAATGTAATCTTCAGCAGAGCATTACTTACATCTTCATATTAGACTTGGGGAATAATGCAAATTTAAACAAATGATCATCATCTCCACAATTATCACCATAAATGATATTATCATGCTGCAAAGTACTTTATGCAAGTGTTGTAAGGCATTTCAACTGTCACACGATCATTTTCTTGAGGATGTAAAGGTATTTTCACAGCCAAATCCTCAAGTACACAACTGAGGACCAATTCTGGACTCATTTAGGAGAGATACTCATCATCTCTGATCCAAAACGGACTCTTCCAGGCTCCTGTGTACCAGCAGAACAACAAGCAAAAAAGACTATAAAATAAGACGTTATGAGATAAAATAGTCCCCCTTTCCTATAAATTCAACACTTTTAATTTAAGATGCTGTACTGACGTGAACATACAATCAAGGCACCAGCAGTTTCAGTGCTGTACAGCATGTGTATGTACAAGAGGTCCTGTTGAATATGTAGCAGCTGTAATTTAATCTGCTCTGTTTATCTCAGGTCTTTTAGCTCCTGTAAAAGCTCCTAATTCTTAACTCACTGGAGTCTGAGGGGTTTTCAGACACTCTGATGTAGTCTGACATGTCTTCACTTTTTTACAAATTACAAATTGTTGCACAGGCTTCACAAACTCAGTAACAACAACAGTGTCAAAACAGTAAAAGTGTTAAAAATCCATATTTTGATTAAATCTGCTCTAAACTTAAACTTTCCAAAAATCTATTTTCATATGTGCGGATATATTGTGAAAAAAAACACTCTAAACATTTCTAGACAAGACTTTTGAGCTCTGAACTTAATAAACAGAAGGGTTGGCTACACACTGCTCATTACAGTTTTTAGTAATTGTATGTGATTTTATTTCTAAAGCTTAATAAATGTGAGTTGACGTGTTTCACTCATTCAGTGGTTCCTAGATTGAACATTTATGAGATAGGTGTGAACAATCAGGTGAGAGGGCTTTTGCTGATGTGTTTGCAAAATCCACACATTCCATGGCCACTACTGCACCAATGCTATGTCCGCAATTACCATTATCATATGCATGACAGAACATGTTAACTAATGACATGCTCTGACTCACTCTCACAAACGTGTCTCTGCTTATTTAAGCTCCTCTCACAAATACCTACAAATATATTTAGCTATATAAGCTCTATACATTTGAAAATTAGACCCTTTAAGGTTTCCGGGGTATGTTTTTTATTTTGTTTCTAGAATAAAATTTCACAGAGATACACAAGTGTTTATGTGGAATTTCAATTTTGGGTAACGCTTTATAATAACTTTCATTAATAGCTCATTAACTAATGATTAATAACTGTGAACAAATCATTAGTTCATGAGAAATTCATTAACAAATGATTTACTAATGATTTACTAATGATCTGTTAACATTTGCAAAAATGAATACAATCATTAGTAACAACATGAGCTGTCATTTATAAACATTAGTTCATGTTCAAATTCTCATGAACTAATGATATGTCAACAGTTATTAATCATTAGTTAATGACTTATTAATGAAAGTTATTATAAAGTGTTACACAGTTTTGTTCCCATAAGTGTGTCAGATGACATCAAAGGGTCAATTAACACCAAATCCAGACCTGCAGCTTCAGGAATTGAACAGCAGTCAGAGGAAGTCATCTCAAAGCCATGTTCTATAATATGTTCCTCTATATCTGAGGGCACAGGCCACTCTCACAACTCATACACACGGCTGTACTTCACTGGTTCTACTGAAACAAGTACAGAACAGAACCTTGTTGTAGTCTTCTCCTCTGTGGTTACTCTACAAAGTCATTGGTAGTGAAATGGACACTACAGACATTTTTGGTGTTTGGAAGTTATTCTTTGTTATTATTATTTTCTTTTCTCTCTCTCTGGTCTCCTCTTCCAGTTAACGAATACAAACTCACAACAGATTTATACCCGATACTGAACACAGTGGGACAAGAACATTGTCCACTTCATTTTTGTTTCTGAAAACTAAATCTAACTGTGTTGGCTTACAAAGCGGAAGCTGAAAACACATCGCAGACCTTGCCTACATAGAGTACTGTTCCATGTCACTTTTCTGCATGTAGGCTCACCAAATGATAGGAAGAAGCATAATCTGAATGCTCCTTTTTATACTTTTGCATGGATAAAAACATTCAAGAGGTGAGGAACAGCATTTTGGAATGCATGGTATTTCACTCTTTAAGGAGCACCTGCAAACAAGCCGTTCTCGTATGAGATTTTAGCCATGCAGGCCAGCGTGAGACATGCTTTTCTCCAGGCTCTCAGTACATGCACTACACAAAGTTGAGCTTATTACAAAACTTGGAAAGAGAAGTAATGTAAGTTGAAGCAGTCACAATACAAAATGAACCAGATTCCGCATGTGGCACCAGGAGCAGATAGCTTCCACATCTGCAGCACAGTTCACTGGAAGAAAAACCCAGATCACTGTATCAAGAAGGACGAGAGGTTGGTGCTCTGGATGGCTCAGGACATCAAAAACAGCTTTCACACTTGACCAAACACACCAAACTCGAACAACATGCGAAGCTGACTCTGAAAAAAAGCTCCAGTACAGGACCTGCTGCATACTTCACATTACATTACATTTAGCGGACGCTGTTATCCAAAGC
>BRDA01044058.1:0-11652 GCA_036984385.1 Crenuchus spilurus
AAATCCCGCAAGTTACGTTACTTCGGTCATGTGATGAGGCAGCACATGAGAGCATTGAAGGAAGTGTTATGACTGGACTTGTGGAGGGAGTCCAAGACCAAGAATAACCTGGATGGATAACATCAAGACATGGACTAGATTATCAGGTGCTAGCCTGCTACAAGCAACCAGAGACAGATGGCATTGGAGAGAAGTGACTCGTCTGTGCAGCCTACCATCGCAAAGCGATGACGGCGTATGACATGACATGACATGACAAAAGCCTTTGAGTCAGTGAGTAAAATTGTTGTTGTGAAATAGAATCTAATTATTTTAATGTCTCTTACTTCTAATACAACAAACTATCATTGTGATTGTGTGTTTTAGACCCTTGGATTTAATGAATAACTGCACATTGGTATATGTTTCTCCTTTATTTTTACTATTTTCAAGCTTATTTTTAACACGTTTTCTCAGCAAGTTCCTTTAGTTATAACAGGTATTGTTAATTCATTTAAATGTTCCAAATAAATGAGAACTTATTTAGTTAAAGTCATCACACAACCCCTGGATGTTCAGCCCACTTTTATGTTTATGGCATTTGGCAGACACTCTTATCCAGAGCAATATTCAAAATTGCTTTGTTTGCATTAAGAGAACTACTGTTCAGTTCAGACACCTTTAGAATAATAACATTACTAATACATAGAAAGAAGGAACACACATTGTCAGGGTTTGCGGCCACAATTAGTTTTAGCACGAGTTTTCAGGCGATAGGGTTGAACTGCGTTTCTTTAGTGTAGTGTGTTTTAGTTTGTTTTGAGCATTAACAATAAGAAACAAAGCAAGAATTAACAATGAAAGCGTAGGTGAGTGACAAACACATGGGTGGATGCATTGTTTTCACAAAATTAGTGGCGAGTCACATGAGCACAGCAATGAAAACTGGGCGGATGAACAATAAGTGAGACAAAATTTTCCCAAAGAAAATGGACAATAACCGAATAGTATGATAACCAGGGGAAAACAATAACCGAGGTTCTACTGTATATACTTTTTATAGAGAGACTGCAAAACTCTCAAGATTGATACTAAAGTAATGTGTGATTTTTTATTGATGACTCAAATCAAATCTGTGTTGTGCTACCAGTGGAAAATTGTATGGATGTTCTGATCAAAATAATAATAAAATAATAATAAAACTGTTGCACAGGTACACTTCAAGTACATTAGTTATTACAGTCAATCAAATGTACAGTCATACATCAAATTAAAATAATATAATGAAAAACATTTTTGTTCAAAATGCACAACACAACAAATAGGATTCAGTACTTGTGACAAAACTTAATTGGTTGAAAGTAAATTGATATTAGGAAAACCAACCAATTAAGCTGAAGGAGGCATCAGGACCAGAAGTCAACATTGCAAGGCTTCTCAAATCCTGCACAGATCAGCTGTGTGGGGGTGGTGATCGCATGTTCAACATGAGCCTGAGGTTGGTGTAGAGTACTAGAACTGTGGAAAACATCTTGTGTGGTACAAGTGCCAAAAAAGCAGCACCCCAACAAACTCAACAACTACAGGCTGGTGGCACTGACATCATATCTGATGAAGATCTTAAGAGAGACAAGTCCTTATCTGTCTCCCACCTGTGGTTAGCTAATCTTTGGATTCACTTCACTTTGCTTACCAGCTTGGCATTGGGGTGAAGAACGCTATCATCTACCTGCTTTAAGCAGCTTTCTCACCTGTAGAAGCTCTTTGATGTTCTTTAATTTCTCAAGTGCATTCAATGCCATGCAGCATGGACTCCTGAGAGGCAAACTGGAATGCTAAGAGGTGGACCATCATTTGACTAACTAGATCCTGGACTATCTCACCAATTGACCATGAGGGCATGGGAGTGTTCGGACATGTTAGAATGGGAGGGCATATGTGAGGGCATGGGAGTGTACTGACATGTTAGTCTGCAGCACAGGCGAACCCCAAGGAAAGGTCATGGCAACATTTCTCTTCATCCTGTACACTGCAGACTTCATGTGTAAATCACCAAACTGCTACCTACTGAAGTCTTCCGATTACTCTGCAAGGACGACAGAGAGTACAGAGAACTGATTCAGGACTTTGTGGATTGGTGTCTGCAGAATCACTTCCAAATCAACGCAGGGAAGACTAAAGACTGGTGGTGGCTTTCCGCAGGTATACACACTCCCCTTCACCAGTAAACAGATATTGAAAGAGTGACCTCGTATAAGTACCTGGGTGTTCACCTGGACTGGTAAACTGGACTGGTCAGATAACACTACTGCACTTTACAGAAAGGTCTTTCTGTAAGACTTGCTCAGGAGACTGAGGTCATTCAGAGTGTAGTGTTCCACTCCTGAGGACCTTTTATCATACAGTAGTGGCATCAACCATCTTTTATGAAGTGGTCTGGTCTTTTATGGACACAGACAATAGAAGATTACTAGGCAAACTGATTCGACCCACTCTGTCCTGCGATATTCCCTAGACTCAGTGCAGGTGGTGGTAAAAAGGATGATGGAGAATGTCTCTCACCCTATGCATGAGTCCCTGACAGCACTGGGCAGGTCCTTCAGTGACCGGCTGCTTCCCCCAAAATTTGCGAAGGAACATTATCACAGGTCATTCCTGCTGTGGTTAGACTTTACAACAAATACTTCTCCCATGTAGACCACATATAGTTTATAACTTCACTGAAATATCTGACTGAGACTACTTCTGCACAACACACACACACACACACACACATGTATATACAATGTGGAAAATAAGTATTTGATACACTGCCAATGTTCCAAGTTTTCACACCTACAAAGAATGGAGAGGTCTGTAATATGACCACCTACCAACCATCAAGAATTCAGGCTCTCACAAACCTGTTAGTTTTTCTTTAAGAAGCCCTATTATACTTTCAATATTGATCATGAGGTTTTTTTTTTTGTTATACCTAGTCATAACTTACAGCTGTTAAGATTCTGTGAAGTATTTGTTTGCTGTTTTTTCTTAATTTTCTAAATGTCCACTTTTCTATATTAGCATGTGTCTTCTTACCATGTTAGGTATGTCAAAAATAATTACCACCTTTTATAACCTATAATTCTGTAATAATTTTTGCTGATGTCTTAAAAAATAAATTGTATTCACCCAAGTATTGTATAACCTCAGCAGTCTGCTTATGGACAGTTGCGGACAATATAATTACTGTTATCTATTGAGGATAAAAGATGAGATTCAGAAATCCAAAGTTATTATTTTTCTTTAGGATGACACAAATAACAACAAAATATAAAAATATCAGTGCATCTACGGCAGTGCCCCCACCTATCTAAAAGAACTCACCCCACAAACTTCATCATGATCCCTCCGTTCTACGAACTCTAATCGCCTCCACCCACCCACCCACCCATAATCAAACTGCTCCTTGCTTGTGGAATGCTCTCCCCGTCCATCTGAGGGAGAGACTCAAAAAAGGACTTAAAACCTTTGTTTTTAGAAGACCTTTTAACCCTTGAAACTGATCTTTTTAGTTTTTGATTTTTTGTGATGTTTAGTGATGTTAATGTTTAGCACTTTGAGATTTGTTTCAAATGCAAAATGTGTTACAAATAAAATGGATTATTATATTTATTGATGCAATGATAAGAACTCTGGATCACCACTCTTCAGTCCCGAAGGGGAGCTGGCTTTGTGGAGAGAAGAGAATTGATGGATCCAGTAAATCATAGAAATAAAAAATTATTTAAAGTGACGCATTTTGATAAGAATAAACAGCTCAAAGCATTTATTAAAGTTTTTAATTTAGGTCACAATATTTCACATTCATATAATTAATTCTTTCAAGAATAAAGAGGAGACACAAAATCAAATGATGAAGAAATGAGAAATGTATTTGCAGTCACAACCTAATTTTTTGTTAAGTTTTCCTTACAAATGTCTAGTACTAAAGTCTGTCAGTAGATGGCACAAAACTGTTTTTTTTTTTTTTTTACTGTTTGTACCAGTAGGTGGCACATCTGTGTATAAGCAAGTAGGAGTGATGCAGTTTCTTTCTTCCTCCATCAAACTCACTATGATGTGCACAGGTTTTTATGATTCTATTGAGATATAACCTACACTCTAGCCTACAAGTGGCTGCAGACGCTACAGTAGCCTGACACACACCTACCCAGAAATTAAACTACGTGTCGCAGCTGTGATTGGTTTGCTACATCCCTGCCTCTGTAGGTCCACCTCTGCAGAAACCATAATTACATAATTAAAATCATCATTACAAGTTGTGAAATGCTAGAAAGAAACCGGCAATTATACAACAATGGATCTAGTTGAGGAGACTCACCGAGGAAGTTAAAAAATACAGAAATCTTTATGATTCCTTGTTGCTGCACCACAAAGACTGTCACATGGCAGCGCCAAACCCTATTGCCACCTAGTGATTTGGTGGTGTATTTGCAGTGCATTACAGACATTCCAATGCAGAAGTATAAATGCATGCTACCAGTATAGTGAAGAAAACCTTTGCTGTTGTATGTTGTACTGGGTATACCCTGTGTTTGCTGTGAATCTGTACTGAGAACATGCTATGTAACTATTTCTGTTAGTCCTCAAATGTATATTCTGTTGCATTTGTCTTTTGTCTATTTCTGTCCTTCCTTAAATGGCTATTTTTATGGTTTATTTAATGGTTACTGTTGTCCTGTTGATGCGATGGTCAGTGGCTAAAATTGGTTACTGTCCAGCCTTTATAACCAATGGTAGCCTAGCTTTCAGTGGGCTAGCTGAGTGTCTGTGGATCCGTGCAAACCAATAAACCAACTATCCAGACTATGTCGGCTAGTCCCCTGATGTGAAGGGTCTGTTTTGTGGTTAATTTCTACAGTAGGCAATATTTTGACTCGACACAGACATATAAATTGGCCTTTAGTTCACAAGCAGGCAAAGTGGTATGTAAATTGGTTTCTTATCCATTGCAAGTGTAATGTCATGTATTTCTTTGAACTGAATTTATTTTATGTAATTTATATATACATTAATGTAATATATTTGATGTAAAATATTGTCACTTTTATTTAGCTCTACAATGTTAGTGCTTCTGTGTACTCAGTAAACATCTGTGAGAAAGGAACCTCAGCCTTTGCGCTGTGACCAAGAGTGGCACAAAAAAATTCCCAAAAAGAATATCTGTCAATAAGCAACAATAATACCGTTTAATAATTATGAGACTGATTCACTATAAACCAACATCTGAAACTATGAATTACAGCTTTACAATTAATGATAAATAATGTGAGTGATGAATGATGTATTATCATGGTGCAGTGGTAGAAACAAGTATAATGGTCCAGCAGCCAGTTGAGAACAAAGACAGTGGTTAAGGAGAGAAGGCGCTCTTAAGGCTGGGAATTCAATAACCCAAACTCCCTCAAGCTAATCAAGTGGAAATCATACAAACTGGTTAAACTCAGTATTTAAGGTCTTTGATACAGCATCCCAATTTTCATACATAGGTTATCTGAATGGTAGTGTGCACCTTTTCATGGGATTTCACATTACCACATTTTCATGTGTGATAGTGATTTCATCACTTGAGTTCGGATTATTTATTCAGATTCAGATTAAGTATGCCCTTAAGGTTACCTTGACTTCATACAGGGATTATTTAATCTGTAAAAAGACAGTATTGTGGAGTTAAAAAGATGAAAAAACATGATAAAGTTAGCTAAGTAGTTGTCAATGTAATTCAAAATGCTGCAGCCAAGGTCCTCACTAAAACCTGAAAATTTTATAATATTAGTCTTATCAGCCTTCCACTGGGTTCCAGTTGAATATTCTACTGAAAAAAAATTACTAACATAAAACATCAGGTTTTATAGTTTCATATAAAACATACTAGGGCTGGGACTTTAACATCTTAATTTCGATTAATTAATTATGGGGAATATAAAAAAATAGCACATTTTAATCGCACTCTGCTCTGTGGAATGTTCCTCAGTGCATAAGTTCCAGGCATACAGATTATATTGACACACAATGTGATGAGCAGTGTTGCCAAGTCCGCTTATTATAAGCAACTTTGGGCTTGTTTTTTTCTAAAGTCACTTGCAAATCTTGTGAGGTTATTTGTCGTTTATTTGGGCTTGTCTTTCTTTCCAAGTGAAACTCTTTGATTATCTCCCAGCTCCCCATAAGTAACCAAAAGACGAGTGATAGGTCGTTTGTCCCTCCCAAGCCCGTTTTGTTTATCGCTCCCGCCCAAGTTGACCAGCCACACACCCCCAAACACACACACAGCAGGCAGGCAGCCAGGCACAGCCCAGAGTGACAACGCAGCATAAGAATGAGCTCAAGTTATGAAAATATGGGAAAAAATATAATAAAAAGTGGGGAAAATGAGCGCACTGAAAGAATGACTCCGAACTCAGATGGGAGATGCAAAATGCACTTTTCTTTTGATCAGAGCTTAAAAGATTTTGTTATTCAAAGAATTAAAGTTTTTTTAATAATTTATTACATTTGTTATTCTAATTTTTTATATTAAAAATGTTTAGCATAATGTTTGTGTTGTTTATGTCATTATGATTATGTCATAATAAATATTTACCTTAATACTGTTTAAAAGTGCCCTCCGTTTTACAAAATGTGTTGGGTTACCAGTTGGGCTTATTTTGGGCTTGTTTTCATAGAGCTGGTTGCTTGTTTCTATCGCGAGATCTGGCAACACTGGTGATGTGCATGATGGAGATGACGGAAGAGGTTACGCTGGAGGATGGGAAATTTAAATACAAGAAACTTCCAGATGGAAGTACAAACAAAAATGCTGTTATTTGCACTTTACGCAGGAAGGAGTTTGGTTATCACAGGAGCACTTCCACCCTTCGTTATCACATCAATGCAAAACATGTTAGGGCTAGTGCGAATATCAGTAATGATAACTTAGCTGCTACGAGCAAACAGTGTCATCAGTCAACACTCAACCATGTCGGGGTTCACATCAGAAACAAGATGTTAAAGTCTATGTCACACAAATTGACCAATTCACTGGCAAGATGGATTGCTGTGGACTGTAGACCACTTTCTGTGGTCGAAGATAAAGGGTTACAAGAGACACAAGCAGTAGGTGCTATCATAAGGCCAATGGATTTGTGCTACTGACTGTTAACTAAATTGATCAGATTGTCATGCCCTATGTTGTTGTTCTTTAATGTTGGGAGTTTTGCTCAGGATATTGAAAAAATAAGAACTGATGTCAACCAGATGATGTTTTTTTTTATATACCATTTTAGATAGTAGACATAGCACTTTATCTTAAACTGTTGGTCTGCTTAATTTTGGCCAATGATACTTGAGACTATAATAAGCACAACTTAAAAACTGTACTCTCATTTTTAGCAACATGTCAAGTGTTCTACCACAGGAGAAAACAGTGAATCATGTTTATTCCAGCATGCATACAGAGCCATATCCCTCCCACACCTTGAACAGTCAGACCATCTTTCCTTCCTGCTCTCCCCAGCTTACACCAACCTCAGACGAAGGGGCAGGCCCATCATAAAGACAGTTACAATCTGGCCTGGAGATGCACTCTTCAAACTACAGGACTGCTTTGAACAGACTGATTGGGACTTATTTGAACACCAGAAGCTGGAAGCATTCACAGGAACGGTAATGGACTATATCAAGTTCTTCATCGAAAATGTGACCGTGCACAAAAACTTTCAGGTTTTCCCAACCTATATTTGCCTATTTGCATTCACACTCTGCTTGTTTGAAGATTTTTGGTCAAAGTCTTCCCTACAGCATAGTCACTGTTGTGTGAACACGCTGGTGCACTTGGAGATTACACTTCTGAATAAACCTCTTCCCACACTCTGAACATTGATATGGTTTCTCTCCTGTATGAACGCGCCAGTGTTGTTGGAGATGACTTTGTTGATTAAAACTCTTCCCACACTCTGTACAGTGATACGGTTTCACTCCTGTGTGAATACGCCGATGTTCTTGGAGATGACTCTGACGATTAAAACTCTTTCCACACTCTGAACATTGATATGGTTTTTCTCCTGTGTGAACACGTTGGTGTTCTTGAAGAGTACTCTGACGATTAAAACTCTTCCCACACTCTGAACACTGATATGGTTTCACTCCAGTGTGAATACGCTGGTGCACTTGGAAAGTACTCTGTTGAGTAAAATTCTTCCCACACTCTGTACAGTGATACGGTTTCTCTCCTGTGTGAATACGATGGTGTACTTGGAGATGGCTTTGCTGATAAAAACTCTTCCCACATTCAGAACAGTAATACGGTTTCTCTCCTGTGTGAATACGCTGATGTTCTTGGAGATGACACTGATGAGTAAAACTCTTCCCGCACTCTGAACACTGATATGGTTTCACTCCTGAGTGAATTCGCTGGTGTTGTTGGAGATGACTTTGCTGATTAAAACTCTTCCCACAATCTGTACAGTAATACGGTTTCACTCCTGTGTGAATACGCTGGTGTTCTTGGAGAGTACACTGGCGATTAAAACTCTTCCCACACTCTGAACAGTAATATGGTTTCACTCCTGTATGAATACGCTGGTGTACTTGAAGAATACTCTGTTGATTAAAACTTTTCCCACAATCTGAACACCGATATGGTTTCTCTCCTGTGTGAACATGCTGGTGTTCTTGGAGGTGACTCTGACGAGTAAAACTGTTCCCACAGACTGAACACTGATATGGTTTCTCTCCTGTGTGAATACGCTGGTGTCGTTGGAGATTACTCTGACGATTAAAACTCTTCCCACACTCTGTACAGTTATATGGTTTCTCTCCTGTGTGAATATATTGGTGGTCTTTGAGAGTACTCCGTTTATTAAAACTCTTCCCACATTCTGAACACTGATATTTGCCAGTTTTTTCTGTGTTTTCCAGCATTTGACTGTGAAACGTATCACAATGGAGAGTATCAGAATGTTGTGAATTTATACTGTATGCCACTTTCTCTTCTTTTATCTCTACTGATTTCAGCATGGTGTTGTATTCCTCTTGGCAGTGTATCCTGAGGTATTTGTGGAAGCTGGCACAATGAACAGGGGAAGACGTTTAACAGTATGGTGTTAATTCCTGCAGAAGAAAAAATAAAAAATGTAAAATTCAAATGAAATAGATTTCTAAAACGGCATTTTAAAGGGAACAGAACATCAAATATCAGAGGTTATTTCTAAAAGTCACTGGGACAATAAGCAATGTCAATTTTGTTGTGTAACGGGAGTAAATCGTTTGATATATTCTTATTTACACAGAATGCAATCATTGTGATTGTGTTATTTTTAGTTGCTCTATTTCTCTATTATTCTATAGAACAGCTAATGTTAGTTCATGAATATGTTTGAAATTAATTTGTTTGTTTAGTTGAATTCATCATACAACATCTGGCAAAAAAATATGGAATCACTACAATTGGAGGATGTTTACCCAGATTTTTAACTTTGTAGCAAATCAATATATCACAACCCCAAACCAACAACAACACCTCAAACAAAGTAATTTCAATTAGTGATATTTATTTTTTAAAACAGCTAGAGGACCAAAATATGGAATCACTCAATGTTTAGAAAACATTTACAGAATCATCTTAAAAATGACCATAACCACAAAACCTATTTTCTGTTGATGTAAAGAGAAATGTGTCGGGTATTTCAATGTAGGCTTGTGTACTGACTATACTGTACTGAAATACTGATTACCATCTCTCTTGGTCCTCTACTTCACATGCACCCAATTTCATAAAATGAGGCAAAAAGTTTCAAGCAAAAGTTCAAGTATTATCTCCTTGGCCAAAGCAAATTCATGATTCATCACTTCCATCCAATTACCCTCACTCAATCACTGCTACTCTTCAGCCCACTATAACCTCGCTTCCTGCTGTTTATGGGGTCTCCTAATGCAAATCTAATTTCAATCAACCAACTAGGGTTGAGCCGAATACTCGTTTCAGATGAGTATCCGGTACGGATAAAGCATTTGTGATGAGTACAATCATTTTACGAGTAAGACTCTTCAATATCCGTGCTCATGCTGAACAAAAACTCTCATTGGTAACAGTCTCTGCCAGAGCTGTGCTTCCCTCTCACACAGTCACTCAGTCACACACACACACACACATATAAATGACCAAAAGAAAAATAATCACTTTGATCATAAAATAAAAAAGGAAGTTGTGTTGAATATGACAACTCTTGTTCATGCACACTTAGTAGTTCACAATTTCCTACTGCATGAGTTGTATACATTCATGCACTTAAAATATTAATGTTCTGAGTTTATAAAAAAAAAACTTGTTCAGTAAATAGTTCTTACTTTTGTGATCAACATGTATTTGAGGCTGTTCTGTAAATAGTTTTCAAATAAACAATACATATAGCAACTTCTGATCAATCCATATCAATTTCAGACTTAAAATAATGTACCGATTTGAGCCAACACGCCCAATTCCGGTTTAGACCCCGCCCACTCCGAGTACAGATATGTATACAGATAATTTAGATGCTTGAACAGATACAGATAGTGGTGTACTCGCTCATCCCTACAACCAATATCTTAAATTTCTGTCACAAATATTGACTTCTGTTCCCATCCATTTTTTTGCTGCACATTTTCTATTTGTCCTGGACCATCGCTATTA
Source organism: Crenuchus spilurus (assembly GCA_036984385.1). NCBI lineage: Eukaryota > Metazoa > Chordata > Actinopteri > Characiformes > Crenuchidae > Crenuchus > Crenuchus spilurus. The sequence continues at coordinate 10,673 of BRDA01044058.1, forward strand.
CATTCCAATTTAAATCCTTAACTCTTTTGCAAATTAGCAACATGTCACACTATGTTATTACTGCATAATACACTACATACCTGAATCTAATTTACAACATTTCCCAAGTTATGCATCAGAGCATCTAACACCTCCAAGTAGAACCACAGACTGTCCAGGAGCTCAACAATGCCCTGATCCAGATATGGGAGGACATCCTGTAAGGCACCATCCTCCATCTCATCAGGAGAATGCCCAGATGTTGTCAGGACTGCATACAATCACGTGTCATACACACTACTGAGTCACATTATGAGATGTTGTGATGAAAATCAATGTGTGATTTGATTTTCTTCTTTGATTTTCAGTGATTTTGAAGCCAGCTGTCAAAGTGCTGATTTCCTGAATCTCAATTGTTTGACAACTGTCGAATAAAAGAACAACAAAAGCTTGACGGGGGGTGAGCGTGCATGTTAACAGTTTTGTTCAGAGGGCCAGAAGGTAGGGGGTGCAGAGCGGTCATTTGTTGATCGTTTCTGGGTTGGATAAAAGACCCGGGGTTATTGAGAAACGTCCCAAAGCTGTCCCCTGTAGCCCAGCCCTAATTCCGCTAATTCTGCTTCACCTTAAAGCTTCATGATTTGCATTGCAGGGACCAGTACTGCAGTTCCTGCAAGGAAGGAAGGTCCCAAAAAGTGTTTAATCAGGTTTTGGTCCCCACAACACACAAAGCTGGTACATACACACAAACACATTGGTAGTACTATACTAGTGAGGACATTCCGTTTACTTGCATAATACTGGGTAAAAAAAAGCATACACTTAACCTTAGCAACCAAAGGTCAATGTTTCTGTGCTTTTAATTTTTTTAATTAAAAGTTTGTAAAAAAAAAAAAAAAGAAAAAAAAAAAAAAAAAAAATACGGAAAAAAAAAAAAAAAAAAAGAAAAAAAAAAAAAAATTACGGAAAAAAAAAAAAAAAAAAAGAAAAAAAAAAAAAAA
>BRDA01044058.1:16617-29544 GCA_036984385.1 Crenuchus spilurus
ATACCAATGTTCTTCACTGCATGTTTATCTTATTCATTTGGTTGAGCAGTTACTGTAGTATGTCAAATTTGGGGGTGAGTTGAGAGCATTTATACATACATATACTCAAAATTATTGTTTTGCTTTTTGTTACACTGCAAGAGATGGTATTATGTTTATGTCTTTTCATCAGATTCTGATGCTTCTTTCCTAAATATAATTAAAAACAGGAGGAAAGTGTTATTTGCAATGTTTATTCTCAATACATTTACCATTAAGATTAAGATGTTAGACTTGGAGTGTGGTAACTGTAGTAAATACAAACGCTATGCCCCTATTGCTAGCATTATTGGCCTGTTGGGAGCACTGACTAAAAGCCCTGTATTTTGTAATGCTGGGAGTGAACAGAGGTCGGTTACTTAAGTTCGTACTTATCATGTTTCACTACACCCAAAGCCCATTTCACACCAGAGTTCTCCTTTAAAGTCACTTACTTCTTATATGCCAAGATGTATGTACAGACCCTTGTAAACGGGTGACACTGGATTTTATTTAGGGGTATCAGAGTTCAGAGGGCTGAATACTAATGTACAATACACTTTCCAGATTTGTATGTATTTAAAAATTGTGGAAAAATATCTATAAATTCCTCTCAGTTCACAATTACTTGCTACTCTGCATGGGCCTACTACACTAAATCCTAAAAAATACACTTAATTTTGTAGGTGTAACGTGTGGAAAAGTTAAAGGGGAATGAATATTTTTCAAATTACTGTACATTTGTCTACTGTAGTACAGAAAACTGGCTGATGACAACTCTGAAACTGTATACTGTACTCTGATTTGCTCACATTGGCTAAATGCAATGGTACGTTTTGCAGAGTAATGTTGATAGATGCTAAATAGTTTTCGTTACGTTCACTGCGTATGCCGTTAATGGTCGTGCTGTAACTGGCATGCAAAACTAGCGTTACCACATTTTATCACACCATGCTTTGTAAAAATAAGCCTGCAAAACCACCAGCTGGCGATGCACATACATACGCTAGCAGGATAGCTAACGCAGCCTCCCGTCATATTACTGCTGTTATCACCACCCAGGCTTGCCAGGTCCAACAAAAATATCCAGCCATACATGGAGGCGCGAGCAAAGCCTTTTTTATTTTACGCTCTGCAATTTTTTCTTTAAGTGAACTTATTTAACCAGATAGTTATTTATTGTAAAGTAAAATCAGTTAGAATTTCAAGCATTTTCAAGCACTTTCTCCAAAGTTCCAGCACTTTCCAGGCCTGGAAAACAGAACGTTAAAATTCAAGCATTTTCCAGGATTTCAAGCACCCGTACGAACCCTGTCAGGAGGATGCCCAGATGTTGTCAGGGTTACATACAGTCACGTGAGGGTCATACACACTACTGAGTCACATTATGAGATGTTATGATGAAAATAAACATGTGATTTGATTTTCTTACTTTAATTTTCAGTTATTTCAGTCCAGCCCACAAAGTGTTGATTTTCTGAAGGTCAAGTTTTTAGAGGGTTTGCTCATTTCAAATATGTCTCTGAGACATCACAGATGGACATTGAGAAAACTTAGCAGTTACAATCCAGACCTTTCTTACTTTGTAATAATCTTTCCTATATCTCACGAATGCCTTACAGATGTGTTATTACAATATATCCAGTATCTACAATTGTCGATGAATAAAAGACCAAAATAACATTGATTTACTAATTATTTTTAGAACTATGCATTTAAGACAAAAATGTAGGATGTGTGTATCAGATACCAAAAAATAACATATTAAATGAATGAGATTATAGATTTATTCTAAAATTATGGTATTTCTGCAAACTCTTATACAATCATGATGGATTTAAACTGTACAACACTGGTGGTAACGCAATGTTTTCACAGTCAAAAAGCATAGAAATGAACATCAGTTGTATTCAGCTGCCCACATTTGTTTCTGTGAATTGTGGAACATTACACAGACTTAGTCAAACCTTCAAACCCTAAGCTTAAGATCAAGACATGTTATCATCTTAAAGCTCCATGATTTACGTTGCAGGTGTTTGCATTTCAGCTTTGTAGTCCATGCAAGAAAAAAGTGAGTGTTGAATCAAGTTTTTGTCCCAGTACCAGAACACAAACCTGCTACATACAGACAAACCCACTGTGCTAGTACTTTACTAGTAAGGAAATTTCATTCACTTGTGTAATACTGAGTAAAAATAAATTTAAACTTAACCTTAACAACTAAATGTGAATGTTTGTTTTTCCCCAAAAATAAAAGACCTGAAAAATGGCCCGACTTTTACAGATATGACATCCATTCATATCACTTTTCAGAGAAATAAAAGGTGAGAGAGAGAGAGAGAGAGAGAGAGAGAGAGAGAGAGAGAGAGAGAGAGAGAGAGAGAGAGAGAGAGAGAGAGAGAGAGAGAGCTAGAGCTAGAGCTGTAATGTAAGTGATTGTACCTCGTTACTCACGCGCTAATATCCTTCCGCTGTTTGCGGTAATTCAGTGCGTCGCTAAAATCTCTCCGGGTACAGGAGGGGACTCCCTCTTGGAGACTTAGCGGCTAGACAGTTTAATGGTGCAGACGCCCACTGTAACAGCCGGTCACCCAAACCACTAACTGGTCAGTCGTGTGCGGTGTTGAGTTTGGTCACAAACAGGAGCGCCTTGTTTTTGCTAAACAAACAGCGCAGCTGTGACTGGGCCTAGCTGCTAACCCAGGCTAAGCTAACAGTAAAGTTCAGAGTCCAATCTGCTGTTGTAAATACAAATAATCCCAGAACATTACTGTCGCTTTACTTGTTTGATGATATTACAGCCATTTTCATGATAACACGTCTGTATAAACTGCCGCTCGGTTGTTCCTGTAAACAAACACCTCCTCTCTCATAGCCCTTTTTCAGGTACACTGACTGCAGCCCAGCAGACAAGCCCCTGAGTGGATTTTTTTTAAAAATTGTCAGCCAGTCATACGTAGCCAGTGGGACAGTGGCAGCACTGAATAATGAGCTGAGAGTTTTTTTGTTTTACTACTGGCACATAAAATAAATAGGCACATTAGCACAAATGACAATAAGTAGCATTCTGGTAGCAGAGCAGTGCAGATGAACGCTGTGGAACAAGAGATACCTTGCTGAGTGATAGCAATGTGAGTGTGCTGCAGTGATGCAACTTGTTTTGGACACCATGGACATCTCTACATTAGGGGCTGGTGGGCCTGGCCCCACCAAATGTCACTGTGAAGCAGTTTGTGACAATAATTTTGTTTAACAAGTTATGTAAATATTTTCTATCATTGTTCTGTATTTGACTTGTGAAAATGGCAGTAGTTACCAATACATTAAAAATATTCCTGTACGTGTTGTGTGAGATCAGTACTTTCATTTTTTATTTTAGCTAGTGGGCTTGGGGCTGACCCATCATGGTCCATTTAAACAAGTGTGAAGTTGAACACTACGCATGTTCAACACACTTTCAATATTGAGCAATTATGCTGGACCCATGCTGGGAGCAGACAATAAAAAACGAAAGATTTGCATATATGAGGTTAAGTAAATTTTGTTTATGGTATCAACATTGCCTACCAGCTTGTCACTGAAAAACATCACAGTACTCTGTTAACTGTTGCTAGCAAATCTATATAATTAATAACATTGATAATTTAATTTAAATTCAGTACCTTGCCAATGGAGCAAAGCTGGAGATTATCCAAACCAGAACCGATCGACCAACAACTGTTCTATACCCACAACCCCACCCCTCCAGAAACAAAGTTCACATGCACATTTTTGTTAATAGCCCTTTCCTTAAGAACATGTTCTTTAAAGAATTTGGAGAATATTAAAAAAAAACAGTCAAACCACAAAGAAACGAAATGAAAATAAAGAAACACACTAAGAGGAGAACAATCAAGAAGATATATATTATTCATTATCAGGACACTTGCCAACAAAAATACAAAAATAGGAGGAAATTCTCATATTTATTAAATACTTAAATCCACTAAGGTTCAATATTCCATGTACAACAGTCATGAATATTTAGTTAGAAATATTCCTGAGTTTTTTTTCCTAGTAAGTTTTATTATAATTTCTATATCTTTAAGAGTATCTCTAATGCCTGATTCTATTGCTAAGTGCTTCAGTGTCCCTTTGCTGCTGTGACAAATTGAATTTCCCCACTGTGGGACTAATAAAGGATTATCTTATCTTTTAGGATGATTCCATATTTTGTTCTTCAACATTGAGTGATTCCATATTTTGGTCCTCTAGTTGTTTTTAAATAAAGTATGCCATTAATTGAAATAGTTTGCGGTACGTTTCATGAATCGAGAAAGTTAATTACCAAAAATGTCATATTCATGATTAGTTTATTTGCCATAAAATAAAAAGCTGGACGAACACCCCAAGTCTGGTGATTCCATAATTTGATTACCAAACAATGAGTAACAAACAAACAAACGGTAACGAGAAACAAACTACACTAAACAAGCTGAAAGGGAAATGCAAAGCGTCTTGTATTTTATTACTTAATTATAATGTATTAATCATTTTAGAACTCACCAGTCCATCTGACTCACACACTCTTAACACAAGCAGTTTGGCCAACATCAGATAACAGACCCATTTGCTCTATCATTAGAATTCCTAACCTCCACACATAGACTGACACACACTTCACTTACATTAAATTATATGCTTATAACTCATACAAGCACATGCTCAGTTATAATTCACTTTCCATTCATAAATCCTATTTGTAAACAGAGTAAATTCAGTCTAATTTCCTATGTGCTCCTTTCTTAATCACTTGATTAGTTAATCAATGTAGCTTATTGTTTATCTGCACATTCAATAACAATTATGTCCATCCGAGGAAAACATTATCTGAAGACCATCTTGACCTTCTCATGATGGTTGCAGGAAAATGCTTATTCTGATTGACTAAAGTTTTATCCAGCATTTTCCCCAACCACTAAAACTGGTAAAACTCAACCTGGACTCTGTGGTCACTTTTACTGGATAGTTTTTCATCAAAACCCAGATTTTTAACAAAGCTGTAATTTCTTTTGACCATTTCCATAAATAAGCAGAACCTGATCTCTCTAAAGTGGAATCTTCAAAAGTCTCCAATAAGATCGGGGAAATATGCTTTTTTTAAAAAAAAAAGAAAAAAAAAAAGAAAACTTCATTAGAGGGGTCTGAAAACTCAGTAAATATAGCAACAAAATCTCTAAATTGGCAACAACAGAATCAGACAGTAGGTACCCACTATGGTAGCAGCTTAATTTGTGACATCAGCTGCAACCCATGAAAAACCTCAGCAGTCTGATCATGGACAGCTAAAGGTAATATAATTAATTTTATATATTTAGGATACAAGATGAAATTCTGAAATTCAAAATAATTATGTGTGTTCTTTATAATTAATTGGAAAATAACACACATAACCAGAACAAACAATCATATTTATTTTATTTTTTATTTATTTATAGTTTTTTTTTGCCATTTTTTCTCCCCTTCCCAATGTAGTAGTAGCCAATTACCCCTCCCCTCCATTAGGCCTTTCCCCATCACTTTGCAATGTCCCTGACTCTAGGTGGGTGCAGGCAAGCACAAGCCTCCTCCGTTGCGTGTGATGCAGTCTCTTTTCAAACCACTACTGATACACCGTCACTGGAGAGCCTAATGCGCTCGGAGTCCCCAGCTCAGATTGGACTAATCAGTAGATGAGCCAGTGGACATTGCAATGAGAGAGTGATAGGGAGAGAGAGAAAGAGAGAGAGAGAGAGAGAGCACTGCCCATTTTTACTCTCTTGGGCCCCGGCTGTTGATGGCAAACAGTGTGACTGGGATTCGAACTCGCAATCCTGGGGTCATATTGGTAGCGTCAAAATACTTGTTTTTTTATAATGAATTGCAAAATAACACTCACTTAACCAGATCAATCATATTTATTAATGCAATGATAAGAACTCTGGATCACTGCTCTTCAGCCCCTGGGGAGAGTTGGCTTTGTGGAGAAAAGTATAGAAATCTAAATTTGTTAAAGTGATAGACATTTTGGATGAGAATAGATCAAAGATTTTATTAATGTAATAACTTTGGTCATAATATTTCACATTCATATAATTCATTATGCCAACAGTAAATAAGGAGACACAATAAAATCAAATGACGAAAAAGTGAGAAACACTTCCAACACTAAGAATTACTGTCAATAAACCACTGTAGTACAGTTAAATAATTGGTTATGAGACATTTGCTATCAGTGCTGGTTTCTGATATGGGTGGTATGGGCAGCCAGGGTGGACCGTCGTCAGGGGCGACACGACTGATCAGCCCTGCACCCGCAAGGTTGTGTGAAGTGCCCTTGGGATGATTGCCAAGAACCAGTGGAGTTAAGCTAGGTTCATACTTAATGCATCACAACTTGCTAGTCTAGGACCACCCCTTTCGCTATAAACCTACATCTGACATTCTGTATAACAGCTTTACGATAATGATAACATGAGTGATGAATAACGTGTTATCATGGTGCAATGGTGAGAACAAGAATAATGGTCCAGTAGCCAGTTGAGAGCAAAGGTCCCAAAGCTCTTAGCACTGGGAATTCAATAACCCAGACTCGGTCAAGCTAATCAGTGCTGATCATACACACCAATTAGACTCTGTATTTACGGTCTTTGATACAGCAGCCCAATTTTCATACACAGGTTATCTGTATGGTACAGTGTGTATAAATTGTCTTTGAACAAAAAATAGTAATGGCATAAGGGAGTGTTTTGAGAGATTAAAGCAAATGAAACAAATGGGAAAAATCCCACCTTTTCATGGATTTGCACATTTTCATTTGCCACAGTGATGTCAGCACTTAGGGTTCAGATTTAAGACTTCCATATTTCAGAACATGTACCTGGACATTTACACTGCAGAACATTCACAGAACCACAGACAAACCACAACTCTAATCAAAAAATAACATTGTCAAACTGTTGAATCTTGTGCATGTCTGTGACTACTGTATAGGCACAGTGGTTATTTACTAGCATGTGCACCTAATTAACATAATGCAGCTCCGTTCCTTTACATCATTTTTCCAAGCTGCCAAAATTTATCAGCAATACTACTTGTGTGTAAGACTGAGCTAATTTTGAGTTAGGAACTAGATAATAAATCTAATATAATCAGAAATAAATCACAGATACAGCTATAAAACTGACCTGCAGTCAGTTACTTAGGTTATCCAGTCAGTTAGTTCATTGTCCATATGATGGACTTTCATCAGCCCAAGCTTACATCCTAACAGCGGAGAATATAAGAACACTTATATGATTACAGCAGAGGATATATAAACACTACCAAACTTGAATAAGCTCCTGTTAATTCAAAATGCTGCAGCCAGGGTCCTAACTAAAACCTGAAATTTTGATCATATGAGTCTTATCAGCCCTCCACTGGCTTCCAGTTGAATACTGTACTGATTACAAAATTATTTTACTAACATAAAACATCAGGTTTTATACCTTCATATAAAACATACTAGGGGTGGGACTTGCTCGTTAATTTCAATTAATTAATTACAGGGAAAATAACTAAATAAAACAACACATTTTAATCGCACTCTGCACTGTGGAACGTCTCTCAGTGCACGAGTTCCAGGCATACAGATTATATTGACGCAGAATGTGATGAGCATGATGGAGATGATGGAAGAGTCTACGCGGGGGGATTGGAAATTTAAATACAAGAAACTTCCAGATGGAAATACAACAAAATGCTGTTATTTGCACTTTAAGCAGGAAGGAGTTTTTATCACAGGAGCACTTCCACCTTCGTTACCACGTCAACACAAAACATGTTGCGGCTAATGTGCATATCAGTAATGTTAACTTAGCTGCTAAGAGCAAACAGTGTTGTCAGTCAACACTCGACCACATCGGGGTTCACATCAGAAACAAGATGTTAAAGTCTATGTCACACAAATTGACCAATTCACTGGCGAGATGGATTACTGTGGACTGTAGATCACTCTCTGTGGACGAAGATAAAGGGTTACAAAAGACACAAGCAGTAGGTGCTATCATAAGGCCAATGGGTTTGTGCTATTGACTGTTAACTAAACTGATCAGATTGTCATGCCCTACGTTGATGTTGTTTAATGTTGGGAGTTTTGCTCAGGATATTGTAAGAATAAGAAGAACTGAAGTCAATTAGAGGATGTTTTCTAAATATCATTTTAGATGGTAGACATAGCACTTTATCTTGAAATGTTGGTCTGTTTATTTTTGACCAAGGATACTTGAGACTATAATACGCCCAACTTAAAGACTGTACCCTCATCTCTAGCAACATGTCAAGTGTTCCACCAGAGGAGAAAACACTGAATCATGTTTATTCCAACATTAAGCATGCATACAGAGCCATACCCCTACCACACCTTGGACAGTCAGACCATCTTTCCTTCCTGCTCTCCCCAGCTTACACCAACCTCAGACGCAGGGGCAGGCCCATCATAAAGACAGTTACAACCTGGCCTGGAGATGCACTCTTCAAACTACAGGACTGCTTTGTACAGACAGATTGGGACTTATTTGAACACCAGAAGCTGGAAGCATTCACAGGAACCGTAATGGACTATATCAAGTTCTGCATCGGAAATGTGGCAGTGGAAAAAAACTTTCAGGTTTTCCCAACCTATATTTGCCTATTTGCATTCACACTCTGCTTGTTTGAAGATTTTTGGTCAAAGTCTTCCCTACAGCATAGTCACTGTTGTGTGAATACGTTGGTGCACTTGGAGATTACACTTCTGAATAAACCTCTTCCCACACTCTGAACACTGATATGGTTTCTCTCCTGTATGAATGCGCCAGTGTTGTTGGAGGTGACTTTGTTGATAAAACCTCTTCGGACACTCGGTACAGTGATACGGTTTCACTCCTGTGTGAATACGCTGGTGTTCTTGAAGAGAACTCTGACGATTAAAACTCTTCCCACACTCTGAACATTGATACGGTTTCACTCCTGTGTGAATACGCTGGTGTACTTGGAAAGTACTCTGTTGAGAAAAACTCTTCCCACACTCTGTACAGTGATATGGTTTCTCTCCTGTATGAATATGATTGTGTACTTGGAGATGACTTTGCTGATTAAAACTCTTCCCACATTCTGAACAGTAATACGGTTTCACTCCTGTGTGAATACGCTGGTGTCGTTGGAGATTACTTTGACGATTAAAACTCTTCCCACACTCTGAACAGTAATATGGTTTCACTCCTGTGTGAATACGCTGGTGTTCTTGGAAAGTACACTGACGAGTAAAACTGTTCCCACACTCCGAACACTGATATGGTTTCTCTCCAGTGTGAATACGCTGGTGTCGTTGGAGAGTACTACGTTGATTAAAACTCTTCCCACACTCTGAGCACTGATGTTTACCTGTTTTTTCTGTGTTTTCCAGCATTTGTCTGTGAAATGTATCACCATGGAGAGTATCAGAAGGTTGTGAAGTTATACTGTATGCCACATTCTCCTCTTTTATCTCTACCGATTTCAGCATGGTGATGTATTCCTCTTGGTAGTATATCCTGAGGTATTTGTGGAAGCTGGCACAAGGAACAGGGGAAGACGTTTAACAGTATGGTGTTAATTCCTGCAGAAGAATAATAAAAAAAAAAAGTCAACATCAAATATCAGCGGTTATTTCACTGGGTAAGTCACTGGGACAATAAGCAACATCAATTTTGTTGTGTAACGGGAGTAAATAATTTGATATATTCTTATTTACACAGAATGCAAACATTGTGATTATTTGTGATACAACTGTTTTAGTTGCTCTATTTGTTTCTCCATTTATAATTCTATAGAACAGCTAATGTTAATTCATGAAAATGTTTGAAATTAATTACAGTTTGTTTAGTTGAATTCATCATACAACATCTGGCAAAAAATATGGAATCACTACAATTGGAAGATGTTCACCTAGATTTTTTACTTTATAGCAAATCAATAAATCCAATTTGTTTTCACTTAATACCTGAACCAATTGTTTTCATGAAACATACCTCAAACCAAATCATTTCAATTAATGATATTTATTTTTTAAAAGAGGACCAAAATATGAAATCACTCAATGTTCAGAAAACAATTGCAGAATCATCTTAAAAATGACCATCACCACCAAACCTATTTTCTGTTGATGTAAAGACAAACGTGTCAGGTACTGTAATCTAGCCTTGTGTACTAACTACACTGTACTGAAATACTGATTACCATCTCTCCCGGTCCTCTACTTCACATGCACCCTATTTCATTAAATGATGCAAAAAGTTGCAAGCAAATGTTCAAGTATTATCTCCTTGGCCAAAGCAGATTCATGATTCATCACTTTCATCCAATTACCCTCACTCAATCACTGCTACTCTTCAGCCCACTATAACCTTGCTTCCTTCTGTTTAGGTGTTAGTACTGTTTATGGGGTTTCCTAATGCAAATCTCATTTCAATCAACCAATTTCTTAAAGTTCTGTCACAAATACTGACTCCTGTTTCCATCCATTTCTTTTGTTGCACATTTTCTATTTGTCCTGGACCATCACCATTACATTCCAATTTAAAACCATAACTCTTTAGCAAATTAGCAACATGTCACACTATGCTATTACTGTATAATACCATACAGACCTGAATCTAATTTCCCAAGTTATGCATCAGTGCATCTAACACCTACAAGTAGAACCACAGACTGTCCAGGAGCTCACCAGTGCCCTGATCCAGGTATGAGAGGAGATCCTTTAGGGCACCATCCTCCATCTCATCAGGAGGATGCCCAGATGTTGTCGGGGTTGCATACAATCATGTGAGGGTCATACACACTACTGAGTCACATTACGAGATGTGATGAAAATCACCATGCGATTTGATATTCTTACTTTGATTTTCAGTGATTTTGAAGCCAGCTGTCAAAGTGCTGATTTTCTGAATCTCAACTGTTTGACAACTGTTGAATAAAAAAAAAAAAAAAAAAAAAAAAAAAAAAAAAAAGGGGGGTGAGCGTGCATGTTAACAATTTTGCTAAGAGTGCCAGAAGGGTGGGTGGGGGGTGGAGTGGTCATTTGTCGATCGTTTCTGGGTTGGATAGAAGACCCAGGGCTATTGAGAAACGTTCCAGAGCTGTACCCTGTAGCCCAGCCCTAATTCCACCCCTGCTTCACCTTAAAGCTTCATGATTTGCATTGTAGGGACCAGTATTGTAGTCCCTGCAAGGAAGAAAGGTCCCAACAAGCTAAATGTTTAATCAGATTTTGGTCCCCACAACACGACAACCCTGGTACATACACACAAACACACTGGTAGTACTATACTAGTGAAACCATTACATTACATTACATATATGAGTAAAAATAATCATGTACTTAACCTTAGCAACAAAAGGTCAATGTTTCTGTACTTTTATTTTTTTAAATAAAAGTATGTAAAGAAAAATTGCAAGTTTATTGTGAGGACCAGAAAAATGGTTTTGTTCCATCAGTGTCTGAAATTAAGAGTATTTTCGCTGCAACTTGTCTGTACTAGTTGAGATAATAGGCACACGAGGGTGCCGACGTATTTCCAGTAAAATCTCAGCCAGCTCACTCATTTCCGCCATCCACACTGTTGTGATGAGTTTAGTGAAGTCGCGATAATGTCCCAAGCTAAAACGTTTAAGTTTCAGCGAGGTGACAGCGCTACTGCTGAACATTGCCGTGTACCTTTGTGTCAAGCCTCCATTAAGTACAACAAAGTACTTCGCTTTCATACATTTACCTCCAATGCGGAAAAGCGGCATAAATGGATTGTTGCTATCCGGAGACAGAATTTCAGTCAGTCCGCATACCTGCATGTGTAGCCGGCATTTAAGGATGTCCGTGAACCAGGGTCTGAGTCAGGCTGGAGACTGTTAAAGAACGGAGCATTACCGAAGCTGTTTGAGTGGAATAATTTCTCCGTTCCACTTCCAAGACCGGGGATTTGGGAGAGGAGAAAGCGACCAACGGAGGATGGCACGCCGGTCAAAGAGCACTATTACTAGCCTCCCACGACTTCCACCCTCATAAAAGAGGATGTATATAATGTAAATAGCAATCATCTGCATGTGAAATCTGGTTTACATGCACTGTGACCAAATGCTGATTTACTGCAATAAAATCATTGTTCAATTTAACTAGTACTATATTTGTCACCCACCTGTCAGTTCTGATCTACCTAACCATAGCAGTTACTGTATCAATTACACAAAACGCTGACATCATTTTAATGGTCATTTCTTTATTATAATCGGTCATTTTCAATATACAATTGTTAAATATGTACAAACATCATTGTAATAATTATAATTACAACTATAATAACAACAATGAATTATATTTAAACAATTAACTTACGCAACAGTTGTAACTTCCTTAAATCCACTCAAAAACAACTGGAATATTACAAATTAAGATGGCCACATATTATCTATTAAAGAACAACTCTGGTGTGAAACAGACTTGGGGTAGAAGTGAAACATAACCAGTTGGGATGTGACAAGTAGCTCAGCTCTGTATGCCCCTGATTTGTGTAATACAGTGTGTTTGGCTGAGAGGTCTCACAGGCTAACAATGCTAGGATATGGGCATTGCATTTTTCATGCAAATAAATGACTATTTTTACACCATTAACAAGCTCAAAGTAGCTCCACACTTCATATGTAAAATTTTGAGGGCCTGACACTCAAGCCCCCTCATGTTTGCAGTCTGATGGCTAGGTCTCAGAAGCCATTTTGCTAAATTTTCAGCAGAGCTCTGTCCTCTGGTGTGACAGACTTCTTTGAATTTGGAGGAGGTGACACGAGACTGGCTTAGTTTGTGGCACTCAACACAAGAATTCTGTTCTTTTGTAGAATTTT
>BRDA01044058.1:29554-41116 GCA_036984385.1 Crenuchus spilurus
CAGACATTCCTCAGAATCTCAAAAAACGGGCCAAGCGGGGGATTTACTCCTGACGACGGTTTTCGTAGGATCCGCGCTTTCAGTGTTAAAGAACAACTCTGGTGTGAAACAGACTTGGGGTAGAAGTGAAACATAACCAGTTGGGATGTGACAAGTAGCTCAGCTCTGTATGCCCCTGATTTGTGTAATACAGTGTGTTTGGCTGAGAGGTCTCACAGGCTAACAATGCTAGGATATGGGCATTGCATTTTTCATGCAAATAAATGACTATTTTTACACCATTAACAAGCTCAAAGTAGCTCCACACTTCATATGTAAAATTTTGAGGGCCTGACACTCAAACCCCCTCATGTTTGCAGTCTGATGGCTAGGTCTCAGAAGCCATTTTGCTAAATTTTCAGCAGAGCTCTGTCCTCTGGTGTGACAGACTTCTTTGAATTTGGAGGAGGTGACACGAGACTGGCTTAGTTTGTGGCACTCAACACAAGAATTCTGTTCTTTTGTAGAATTTTCAATTTTGTGTGCTATATCTATAGATGTTTCAAGGGACATCACGTGGAACTGCTGCTGTTTAGTGCAGACAAAAAACAGGTAGAGGGTCCCAGCCTATAATCACAAAGTGGCAGTTTGGGCTGGAGAAGGGGCATCTGTGTGTGGACAGGTTTTTGGCACTCTCTTCACTGGCAAGTGATACAATAACATGATTCCCTCTTGCACTTTTCCAAATGCAGTCAACCAGAGGTACAGTATTTGATAAACCCAAGGTTGTAATCATTGGAGCCACATCACTCGTAAGGTCACAGTAGACTTCATCCACCCTGAGTGCAGAAAGCTCAAGCTGAGGTGAACTGACTCCTTTATACAAGCTGCTCCTATGAATAAGACAAATGCAAAAAATATTTTTAGACAAATTCTGTATAAGCTCAAATGCAAGAGACAAATATTTTGTTTAAAATGAGTACTCCAGTATGAAATGGACTGGGGGTGTATTGAAACATGATCATTAGTACAAACTTAAGGCGAGTAGCCCACTTCCGTTCACCCCCAGCATTCTGGAATACACTGTTTGTAGCCAAGGCTAGAAGCACCGTATTTCGGAATGCCGAGGGCGAACAGAGTTGGGCTTTTGACAAAACTTTGTACTAGATTTCATGTTGAATACACCCGAAGTCCATTTCACAAACAGAGTGCTCCTTTAAGTAACACTAAAAAAAAGTGTGTAAAGCCTGAAGTTATCAGATTTAAACTTTCTTGCTTGGTCATTTAACAGTATAAATATTAATTATAAATGCAAAATAAAATACATTCTATAATGTAACTGAATTATATAAAATAATTAGTACAGAAATCATCAAAACATCAATATTAAAAATAATAACCTGATGTCTTCTGCTAGCCTCCCTGTACTTCTGCAGATTTTACAGTAATATTATTGTTGCAATATAGTACCAATTATGTACATACAGTAGACTTTATCAGTATCTGATTTATAGCCGTCATCCCTGCTGAAAAATAATAAGCACTGTCAGCTAAAATTGGTTAAGCTGGTTGACAAGCTTGTATTTTTTACCAGCATAAGGTATGTTTTTCTTTGAGTTTGATGGTTTAACTGGTCTACAAGTATAATCAAGCTGACCAAGCCAATCAACCAGCATGGACAAGTATGATCAAATTCAAATTAAATTTACTATGCTTGTCAATAGCTGGTTAACCAGCTAGTTTACCAGTATAGGGTATTTTTCTGTCTGGATGACCAGCTTTCAACTACCTTGCCCATCAAAGACCATCAAACACTGAACATTTCAGCAGTGATATAATTCACAGAAACAAGATTTGACCCACAAGAACCTGTCTCATGAACCAGCCTGCACTGAACCTGCAGGATAACTTTTCCTTACGCTCAGACTGTGAGCTTTCTGGCTTTTCCTCATTGACCTAAAGCACTCAAGCCTAATGAGAACATCTGTCCTTAAGTCCTTGTTTGAAACTGAGATGGACAAAGGAACATTTTAACACGCAGACACATAACGTTAGCATAAACGCTACATTAGCTTTGACTCGTAAATAAACACATTAGCCAAAAAGGCTAACATTACACGACAGGCTCTTACCTTCGTAATTGTTGATGTAACTTCAAAAGTATAGTTTGAAGCCCTTCTCCATTGTTTCTGATGTCTCTCACGATGTCTGAATGATACGGGTAACGTCATTGACCGTAATCCTGGGCAAATATTGTATTGAACGACCGAAGAATACCATAGCTGGTCTGTTTGACATCAGCACCAGAAGTGGAGAAGCTGGCTGACTTGGAACATGGAAGAGTGTGCATATAGCCTATTATCTTAATGGAAACTGTGTACATCGCTCTGGGTGTACGTCTGCTAAATCAATGATCTATATTACTGGATAGGACTCAAGTGACTTTTGAACGCGCCGGCAAGGAGCCTCCTTGTTGTGTGGAATCAGGGCAAGCTCTGAAGGAAGCCAGCGTTTACAAACAACAAAAGGGCTCCAATGTTTTGCCTTTAACTGTTTTACTTTATTGGAATTCTATCAGCAGAGACCAGGGGATCACATTCCACAAGTATGTATTCATTTTAAAATGATTTATTCGTAATAATCTGTGCATTACAGCCACAATCTCTGACCTACAAACTTGATGTAGTTCCGTAGACATTACACTAATAGTCAGGCCAACAACACTCATAAAGTTAGTATCACAAACATTAACTCTTACTGTAATCAAATGTAGATATGTATCAGAACTCTAAACTACTACACTAGAGGCATTTTTATAGCGACAATGATGCAGTGTCAGTGTTGTCAACTTGGCAGTGCCAGTGGCCCATCAAATTGTCTTAAGTTATAGACAACACCTTTTAAATGACTAAAAAGTAAAATTAGTATTGCAGCATAAATAGAGCTTTACAATGTGTTTACTGTAACATTAAATGAACTCGGATGATAGCATTGAATATTTATACATTTACTTTAATATGTGTGAGGTCTCCGTGTTCTTTACTTTGGATTAAGACAGTCGACAGGGTAAAAAAAATTATAATTTGTGTAGAGCTATCGGTCACTAGCTAGTAGCTTTGTTTACAAGATTTACTTCCACACAACATGGCAGATCCATGACGTCGCGCCGGCCTCAAAGCTAGCGAATAGGCAGCGTCCTATACAGTAATATAGATCATTGTGCTAAATGCTGTAAAAGTAAAAATGTCCCCACTTTTAGAGATATGTCATGCGTTCCTATCAGATGACTTTCAATACCTACCAAGGATAAACACACACAGAGAGATATGTAATGTAACTGATGTAGATATGTAATGTAACTGATGGAGCACTTAAGTCAGCACTAGTTTAAATATCTTGTTGTAATGCGTTATGCTCATATTGTGAATTATTGTATATCTTTCCTTCTTTCTAGGTATTAGTAATGACTGTCCTAACAATGTCTGAAGAGTTGCTTGTACTGTAACCTGTCTTTACTAGCAGAGATGATTATCTTATGGAAACAAAGCACTGTCGTACGTCGCTCTGGATAAGAGCGTCTGTCAAATACTGTAACTGTAAATGTAAATGATTGTACCTTGTTGCAGGTCTGTATCGTTGCTAACGCGCTAATGTCCCTCCGCTCTTAGGAGTAAATTAGCCGTTATTCGGTGCGTCGCTAAAATCTCTCCGGGTACAGGAGGGGACTCTCTCACGGAGACTTGGCGCCTAGGCAGTAATATGGTCCAGACTCCCACTGTTCCAGCCGGTCACCTAAACAGCTAACTCGTCAGTTTTGTGCGGTGTTGAATTTGGTCACAAACAGCAGCGCCTTGTTTTTGCTAAACAAACAGCCCAGCTGTGACTGAACCTAGCTGCTAACCCGGGCTAAGCTAACAGTAAAGTTCAGAGAGAGTCCAACCTGCTAGTGTAAATACAAATAATCCCAGAACATTACTGTAGCTTTACTTGTTTGACGATATTACAGCCATTTTCATGATAACACGTCTGTATAAACTGCCGCTCGGTTGTTCCTGTAAACAAACACCTCCTCTCTCATAGCCTTTTTTCAGGTACACTGACTGCAGTCCAGCAGACAAGCCCCTGAGTGGATTTTTTTTTAATTGCCAGCCAATCATACGTAGACAGTGGCTGCACTGAATAATGAGCTGAGAGCATACATATGCGTTTTTGTTTTACTACTGGCACATAAATAGGCACATTAGCACAAATGACAATAAGTAGCATTCTAGTAGCAGAGCAGTGCAGATGAAGGCTGTGGAACAAGAGCTACCTTGCTGAGTGATAGAGCAGAGCAGAGGTGTCCCTCACTGGTTTCAAGAAACTCCTAAAATCAGAGCTCATAGCACATAAAATAAATAGGCACAACAGTGTCCTAATTAGCAATAGCCACTTTAGCACAAATGACATTAAGTAGCATTCTAGTAGTAGAGCAGTGCAGATGAACGCTGTGGAACACGATAAGATGCCTTTATTGTCATTGCAGTGTACAACGAAATTGAGCAGCGATCCTAAGGTGCTTAAACCTACAGTAAATAAGTAAAGTTAAGAAAGAACAATAATACACAAATTAAAAAGACACTGGATGTGTGATAAGCATAATAAGCATATATACATAATACATGTAGATTCTATACATAAAGTGACAAGGTGACATTATTGCACAGGCCCTGAGTAGTTTAATGGATGTATGCGTCCATGTATGAGTCGGTGTAACGAGTGTAAGAGTCTGTATACAAGTAGGTGACATTATTGCACAGGCCCTGAGTTTAATGATTAATGTGTGTGTTTTACAGTTCTCGTACAGCACTGGGGTAAAAGCTGTTTTTCAGTCTGTCCTGAATGTAATAGACCTGATGCGTTTTCAAAAGATACCTTGCTGAGTGATGCAACTTGTTTTGGGCTGTTTTGGACACCATAGACATGTCTACATTAGGGGCCGGTGGGCCTGGCCCCACCAAATGTCATTGTGGAGCAGTTTTCCAACAATAATTTTGTTTAACAAGTTATGTAAATATGTTTTATCATTGTGTATTTGACTTGTGGAAATGGCAGTAGTTCCCAATACATTTAAATATTCCTATATGTGTTGTGTGAGGTCAGTACTTTCATTTTTTTATTTCAGCTAGTGGGCATGGGGCTGACCCGTCAGTGTCCATTTAATCATGTGTGAAGTTGTTACACTTTTACACAATTAATCACATTGATAATTTAATAAAATTTAAATTCAGTACCGAACTGATCGACCAACAACTGTTCTACACCCACAACCCCCCACCCCCCCAGACACAAAGTTCACATGCACATTTCTCTTAATAGCCCTTTCCTTAACAACAATGTTCTTTAAAGAATTTGGAGAATATTAAAAAAAACAATCAAACCACAAAGAAAAGAAAAGAAAATAAAGAAACACACTAAGAGGAGAACAGTAAAGAAGATATATATTCTTCATTATCAGGAAGACACTTGCCAACAAAAATATAAAATAGGGGGACATTCTCATATTTATTTGTTTTAATTTTTATCCCTTTCCCAATGTAGTAGCCAATGGTTGCAGGAAAAGGCTTATTCTGACTGGCTAAAGTTTAGTCCAGCATTTTTTCCCAACCATTAAAACTGGCAAAATTCAACCTGGACTCTGTGGTCACTTTTACTGGATAGCTTTTCATCAAAATCCAGATTTTTACAAAGCTGTAATTGCTTTTGAATATTTCCAAAAATAAGCAGAACCTGATCTCTCTAAAGTGGAATCTTCAAAAGTCTCCAGTAACATCGGGGAAAGTTGCTAAAATTGTTGCTAGTTGCTTTAAAAAAAACTTCATTAGCGGTGTCTGAAAACTCAGTAAATATAGCAACAAAATCTCTAAATTGGCAACAACAGAATCAGACAGTAGGTACCCACTATGGTACCAGCTTAATTTGTGACATCAGCTGCAACCCATGAATAACCTCAGCAGTCTGATTATGGACAGCTGAAGGTAATATAATTAATTTTATTTTGTGAGGATACAAGATGAGATTCAGAAATTAAAAATACTTGTGCTTTTTATAATGAAATTGAAAATAACACACTCACATAACCAGAACAATCAATCATATTTATTAATGCAATGATAAGAACTCTGGATCACTGCTCTTCAGCCCCTGAGGAGAGTTGGCTTTGTGGAGAGAAGAGATTGAGCCCAAAAAAGTATAGAAATCTAAATCTGTTAAAGTGTCAGACATTTTGGATGAGAATAGATCAGATTTTATTAAGGTAATAACTTTGGTCATAATATTTCACATTCATATAATTCATTATGCCAACAATAAATAAAGACACAATAAAATCAAATGACGAAGTCAGAAAACTCCCAACACTAAGAATTACTGTCAATAAACCACCATAGTACAGTTTCATAATTGGTTATGAGACATTTGCTATTAGTGCCGGTTTCTGATATGGGTGGTATGGGCAGCCAGGGTGGCACGTCGGCAGGGGCAACACGACTGATCAGCCCCGCACTCGCAAGGTTGTGTGAAGTGCCCTTGGGATGACTGCCAAGAGCCAGTGGAGTTAAGGTAGGTTTATACTTTATGCATCACAACTTGCTAGTCTAGGACCACCCCTTTCGCTATAAACCTACATCTGATATTCTGTATAACAGCTTTACGATAATAACAACATGAGTGATGAATAACGTGTTATCATGGTGCAATGGTGAGAACAAGAATAATGGTCCAGTAGCCAGTTGAGAGCAAAGAAGCTCTTAGCACTGGGAATTCAATAACCCAGACTCTGTCAAGCTAATCAGTGCTGATCATACACACCAATTAGACTCTGTATTTACGATCTTTGATACAGCAGCCCAATTTTCATACACAGGTTATCTGTATGGTACAGTGTGTATAAATTGTCTTTAAACAAAAATAGTAATGGCATAAGGGAGTGTTTTGAGAGATTAAAGCAAATGAAACATAAGTGGGAAAAATACCATCTTTTCATGGAATTGCACATTTTCATTTGCCACAGTGATTTCAGCACTTGGGTTCAGATGTAAGACTTCAATAATTCAGAACAAGTACCTGGACATTTACACTGCAGAACATTCACAGAACCACAGACAAACCACAACTCTAATCAAAAAACATTGTCAAACTGCTGATTTTTGTGCATGATGGTGACTCCTCACCACGCTGTATAGGCACAGTGGTTAATTACTATCATGTGCACCCAATTAACATAATCCTGCTTCGTTCCTTTACACCATTTTTCCAAGCTCCCAAAATTTATAAGCAATACAACTGGTTTGAAAGACTGAGATAATTTTTAATTATGAACTAATTAATAATAAATCAGAAATAAATCACAGATACAGCTGAGCACATCCATAGTACTGGGAATTGTTATGGTTTCCATGTAACTTACACAATTTTTTATAAATTGTATTTAGTGGATATAATTGACGGTGTAAATTGCATTAAACGAACACATTTTATCATCTTCTGGCTTGTGTCATACATAGGTTTGTGCCATACTGATAAAACTGTTTTAATAAACCAGCAAGTTTATGCACAACAGAAACCACGTAACCAACTTGATTCTTGGCCAATTTTCGAAAAACTAAACAAAAAAAACTGTAAAACAATAGGACAGATCTGATTTCGGAGTGTCTAATTTAGTTCACTTGGACATGTTTACACATTTTGTTACAAGTTAAATGTTGAAGTTCCAGGTCCCGCAACTGTGAATGTGCTCAGCTATAAAACAGATGTGCAGTCACAGATACTGAGGTTGTCCAGTCACATAGGTCATTGTCCGTGTTCGCTTATATCCTAACAGCAGATGATATATGGTGTTGAATGCACTGGAGAAATCAAAGAGCAATTCTGACTGCACTGCCTAATGTAACTTAAGCAAAATTATATTCGGTTCTGCAAGATTATACCTACATCATTACTGCCCCTAACCTCTGGAATACCTTGCCTCTCTCATATATATATGATCTCTTTCTTTATTTTAAACCTCATCTAAAATCCTACTTTTTCTCTAACTTTTTTCACTTTTTTTCCCCAATTGTTTTTGTTTTCCATTTCATTGATTGTAAAGTGTCCTTGGGTTTGTAAACGGTAATATAAAAGTGTAGCATCATTATTATTAGCAATAATTAGTTTTCACTCCTGTGTGAATACACAGGTGTTCTTGGAAAGTACTTGGACGATTAAAACTTTTCCCACACTCTGTACAGTAATACGGTTTCATTCCTGTATGAATACGCTGGTGTTCTTGGAGAGTGCTCTGACGATTAAAACTCTTTCCACACTCTGAACAGCAATATGGTTTCACTCCTCTGTGAATACGCTGGTGTTCTCTGAGAGTGCTCTGACGATTAAAACTCTTCCCACACTCTGAACAGTGATACGGTTTCTCTCCTGTGTGAATACGCTGGTGTTCTTGGAGATGGCTTTGACGAATAAAACTCTTCCCACACTCTGAACAGTAATAAGGTTTCTCTCCTGTGTGAATACGCTGGTGTTCTTGGAGATTACTCTGACGATTAAAACTCTTCCCACACTCTGAACAGTGACACAGTTTTTCTCCTGTGTGAATACGCTGGTGTCGTTTGAGATCACTCTGATGATTAAAACTCTTCTCACAATCTGAACAGTGAAATGGTTTCACTCCTGTGTGAATACACTGGTGTCGTAGGAGATGACTCTGTTGATTAAAACTCTTCTCACACTCAGAACACTGATACGGTTTCTCTCCTGTGTGAATACGCTGGTGCTGTTGGAGATGACTCTGACGATTAAAATTCTTCCCACACTCTGAACAATGATGTTTGCCGGTTTTTTCTGTTTTCTCCAGCATTTGTCTGTGAAATGCATCACAATGGAGAATATCCGAAAATTGTGAGGTTATATTGGATACTACGCTTTCTTCTTTAATCTCTAATGATTTCAGCATGGTGTTGTATTCCTCTTGGCAGTATCTCCTGAGGTCGTTGTGGAAGCTGGCACGAGGAACAGGGAAAGACTTTCAACAGGATGGTGTTAATTCCTGCAAGAGAAAAAATAAAAAATATCACTTTCATCCAATCACCCTCACTCCATCACTGCTACTCTTCAGTCCAATATTACCTTGTTTTCTTCTGTTTATGTGTTAGTGCTATTTTGGGCTTCCTAATGCAAATCTCATTTCAATCAACCAATTTCTTAAATTTCTGTCACAAATATTGACTCCTGTTTCCATCCAGTTCTCTTTTGTTGAACATTTTCCATTTGTCCTGGACCATCACTATTACGTTCCAATTTAAAAGCTTAAAATCTTTAGCAAATGAGCAACATGACACACTATGCTATTACTGCATAACGCACTACAGACCTGAATCTAATTTACAAAATTTGCCATGTTATTTATCAGTGCATCTAACACCTCCAAGTAGACCCACAGACTGTCCAGGAGCTCACGGATGCCCTGATCCAGGTATGGGAGGAGATCCTTTAGGGCACCATCCTCCATCTCATCAGGATGCCCAGATGTCAGGGTTGCATACAATCGTGTGAGGGTCATACACACTACTGAGTCTCATTATGAGATGTTGTGATGAAAATAAAATTTGATTTTATTTCTTTAATTTTCAGTTATTTCAGTCCAGTCCACAAAGTGTTGATTTTCTGAAGATCAACAAGTTTTTAGAGGGTTTGCTCATATCAAATATGTCTCTGAGACATCACCAATGGACTTTGAGAAAACTTAGCAGTTACAAGACCTTCCTTTCTTTGTAGTCATCTTTCCTATATCTCACAGATGCCTTACTGATGTGTTATTATGCAGTATCTACAACTATTGATGAATAAAAGACCAAAATATCAGTGATTTACAATTATTTTTAGAACTACGCATTTAAGACAAAAATGTAGGATGTGTGTATCAGATGCCAAAAAAAATAACATTAAATGAATGAGATTATACATTTATTCTAAAATTATGGTATTTCTGCAACTGAACTGAACCTCAGTTGTATTCAGCTGCACACGTTTGTTTCTGTGAATTGTGGGGTACATTACACAGACTTAGTCAAACCTTCAAACCCTAAGCTTAACATCAAGACATGTCATCACCTTAAAGTTTCGTGATTGACGTTGCAGGGATTTGCGTTCGAGCTTTGTGGTTCCTGCAAGAAAAAAAATTCATAGTTCAGGACATAAACCTGGTACAAACACACAAACACACAGTGGCAGTACTATACTAGTAAGGACATTCCATTCACTTGTGCAATACTGAGTAAAAATAAATCTAAACTTAACCTTAGCAACTAAATGTGAATGTTTATTTTTCCCCCAAAATAAAAGACCAGAAAAATGGCCACACTTTTACAGATCTGACATCCATTCACATCACTTTTAATTGAAATAAAATGTGAGAGAGAGCTGTAATATAACTGATTGTACCTCGTTGCAGGTCTGTATCGTTGCTAACCCGCTAATGTATTTCCGCTCTTTGCGGTATTTCGGTGGGTCGCTAAATTCTCCGGGTAGAGGAGGGGACTTAGCGGCTAGGCAGTTTAATGGTGCAGACTCCCACTGTGCCAGCCGGTCACCCAAACCGCTAACTGGTCAGTCGTGTGTACTGTTGAGTTTGGTCACAAACAGAAGCGCCTTGTTTTTGCTAAACAAACAGCGAAGCTGTGACTGGGACTAGCTGCTAACCCGGGCTAAGCTAACAGGAAAGTTCAGCGAGAGTCCACCTACTGGTGTAAATACAGGTAGTCCCAGAACATTACTGTCGCTTTACTTTTTTCACGATATTACAGGCATTTTCATTTCAACACGTTCATATAAACTGCTGCTTTGTTGATCACAGAAACAAACACCTCCTCTCTCGTAGCTCCTTTTTTCAGCTATTACTGACTGCAGCCCCGCAGACAAGCCCCTGAGTGGACAAAAGCGCCTGACTGGATTTTTTTTTTAATTGTCAGCCAACCATAGATCACATATTTGGGCTGACAATTGTCCGATACCGATGCACAGTTGACCAATCTTTCCATCTCTAAATTACTGGTCTATTTTTTTTATCTCTTTATCTGTTTATTTATACATTTTTAATCAAGGCAGTTCTAGTCGCTCCCTAAGGCCAAGTAAAAAAAAAATTGGTGATTATCCTTTTTCACCAAAATTTTGGGTCGGGGGGGGAGGTGTTTTTTTTTTTTTGATGGTAGAAAAGTATTGTGGCGGCTTTTGGGGGTGTCGGCCAATCAGATGGCTGTGTGTCGTACGGTATTTGCATAAAGTTAAGATATTTATTCTGCCTTATTGACTGATTCTGTGTGTAATCGCCATTGAATTGATTTTGTGTGATTTTTTATTGAGTATCTCTGATCTGATGTTGATTGTTAGTAATGTGTATGTTTTTATAGGAGAATTTCTGGGGTTTATTAATGTTGTATCTGGGGTATTTGTGTGTTCTCTTGAAATACGTTTATGGCATGCTGTGTGTCGGTAGACTAACCGGCTGTGGGGGTTTTCGGCGGTGTTATGAAAAGATGGTAGTTTTTTTTTTTT
>BRDA01044064.1:0-17815 GCA_036984385.1 Crenuchus spilurus
ATATATATATATATATATATATATATATATATATATATATATATATATATATATATATATATATAAAATTATAAAATACTTCAGTTATAATTTTCACACTCCACACACCTGCTCATCCAGTATTTCTAAAATTAAAAAGTATTAATAAAGAGTTTATCCTCTTTTGCTGCAAAACTGACTCAATCCTTTTGAAAGACTCTAACATTGCTTTAAAGATTTGGTTGCATTCAGCCATTACAGCATTAGTGAGGTCAAGTACTGATGTTGGATGGTTAGCTCATATTAGATGGAGTACCATCACTTCACAAAACACAGATCACTGATCCACAACCCAATGCTTCTATAATGGTCTTTATATCCTCTAGCCAGCTCCTGACATTGGTCATGATGACCCTATGCCCATGTACAGCTGCTCCAAGCTGTATATGCACAATTGAATGACTGTGTCAACCATAACCCTTTCATGCATGGTGGTCATTACAGAAGGCAGCTACGTCTAAGTCTCTAAATCTTCTAAATCATTGGTTTTAACATTATAGGTGCATGACAACCTTTTTAGTGGATGTTATTTAAAAACCTTACAGCAGCACTAATTGCAAGTGCAACAAAACGCATGGTAAACAAAAATGGCTGACTGCACATACATCTAGGATTTCTCTGAAATCCTTCTACAAAAAAGCATCCTTACAGGTAAATAATATTTATTTATTTATTTATTTATTTATTTATTTATTTATTTATGTATTGTAAACAATAAATTATACTTACTGTACAATATTCATAGACTTTTGTTTTCATAGCCAGGACATTAACATAATCATACATTCTTTATTCAATCACATAAACATTTTCAACTTTTGTAGGGAAATATTTTATTCAAATGCTCAAGTGAATGCAGTCTACCGTTTTTTAAACATTTGCATAAAAAAACTTTTTTTTTGCCTGAAATTAGAATAAAAACCATCAATCAATCAATCAAAATGTATTTATATAGCGCCTTTTACAAATGATGTCACGCAGCAGCTTTACAGAATTATTATCAGAAACAGATAATTAGAATAAAGAAAAAATGTAAAAAAAAAAAAAAAAAAAAATAGGTCAGACTCTCCTACCTCTGCCATGTCTCGGACCACGCCCCTTTGCTTTGTCTGTGTGTCTGCCATGTGCTTGTGTTTATGTTTGTGCCATGTCCACACACCCCCAGTCACGTCATGTCATGTCATTTGTCAGGTTTATTGTATACACCTGTCCGTTGTCAAGTTCACAGTCATTCCCCATTGCATGTCTTGATCTGGCACTCTTAATAATGTTATGTGAAATTCTGAATAAAAAAAGGTGTTGACTTAGCATTCTATATCAATGATTTCTTTCAAAGGTGTTTCTGATTAGGGCTAATTAAACCCACGCTGGGCTAAACATTTATGCTCCATTCATTCTATTTCAAAAGGAATACAGGATGCCAGTTTAATCAATCTCTTGAAAGCTTTGCTGAATGTTGTTGGCATAGGTTTTCACTGCAACAATTTGCTCCTGTGCCATATAATAACCAGTATAGATTGTACTGATACACTCTAGCAATCAAGGCCTAGAGGGCACTCAATCCATTAGGCCATCTCCCAGGCCTCATTTTGTATCTAATTAGAGCTACAGAGCTATGGCAGGGTCACCTCCGCTTTAGTTTCTGCGCCATGCTCAGGGCAAACAGTAGAAACATGCTGGGAAATCTGCAAAAATGTAATACCAAGACTAAATGATGAGGTGCACTGGAGCATATAGAGCTGGCAACATTTCCACTGAGATAGTGGATGGGCATTTTAGTGTCTGGAGTTAGATCTAAAGAATATAGGACAAGGAATAATAATACCAGTAAGTTCTATTATTATTTCTCAAACCCAAGGACACTTTACATTGTGAGAAAAAATTACAGAGAAAGAAGAGGTATAGTACCATAAAGTGGAAGGTTGTAAGTTAATATTTTAAGGACAAAAGTGTAGAGCAGTCATAAAACTACTGTTACAGAGTGTTCTGAAATTTAGGAGTGGTAGCACTGAAGAATCTTGGGCTTGGAACTGCAAGATGTCTAGTGCCAGAAGAGCCGTTGGAGTGAATGGGACAGTACAGATGATGGAGCTCAGTGGATATCTGTAACCACTGAAGTGGGTGTAAAATACACAGTAGAGTGTTACATTTTGACACCCTCAGTGTTAATTTAACTCTAATAGTGTTGATTTAACACTGGCAGATTTACTGTGTAGGAGTGATGTGTACAGATAGGTAAAAAACATGCAAGACCAGATGACAGCATGACAACATTTACAGGGTAATTTAGGGATGACAGGACTGTAAATTACTTCATAAAATATATTGAATTTCTTTTAATAACAATCAACATACAAGACCAGCTCTAGACTTTTGGGGCCTCTAAGCTGGATATGTTGTGTGGTCTCAAGTTTTGTTAGCTTGACAGCACCATCA
The DNA here is from genome assembly GCA_036984385.1 of Crenuchus spilurus. Taxonomy (NCBI): domain Eukaryota; kingdom Metazoa; phylum Chordata; class Actinopteri; order Characiformes; family Crenuchidae; genus Crenuchus; species Crenuchus spilurus. The sequence goes on from BRDA01044064.1 coordinate 2,476, forward strand.
TACAATTAACTGTACCATTGCCATACATAAAAAAAATTGAATATTGTGTAAATATTCATTTTTGTTTGTAATTTTATTCAATAAGGTAGAATATCATGTTTTATTTTAATTACATGTAAAGTTTCATATCTCAAGTCTTTTTTGTTTACATATTGATCATTATGGCTTATAGATTAAAAGAATCACAATTTAAAAGAATATTTAATTTTACATAAAGTTTGAGTATACATATAGAGTCTCTCTCAGGCTACAACTGCTGCATTCCTAATATCAAGTCAGTCTTGAACCAGAGACAGAAGTGAGCTAAAGCGAAAAAGAACTGGACTGTTGCTCAGTGGTTTGAAGTGGTCCTCTATTCACATAAAAGTGAATTTTGCATTTCTGTCACACCCGCTGCGGGCTTATGCTTGTGTTTTGGTCTGTCCCTGCTCTCGTATCACATCGTCATGTCTCGTTAGTGGTCACACCTGTCTTCTTACCTCACAGCCCCGTTTGTTAATCCCAGCTTGATTATGTGTGCTCTATAGCTCCCTCATGTTTACCTTGTCTTTGTCAGTCATTGATTGTTCATAAGTGCTCATGATTATTCCTATGTGTCTGTTCATGTAAAGTCACCTTTGATTTGTGTTGATAATCACAGTGTTTAGTTTCAGTCGTGTTTTTGCTAAATAAACTCTCACGTTTGGATCCCAAAACTGTATTCTCTGCACCTACTTCTGTTCCACGGCATCACAATTTAATTTGGAAATCAAGCTCCTAGAGTCTGAAGGAAGAGTGGAGAGGCAGAATCCAAAGTATTTGAAGTCCATTGTGAAGTTTCTGCAGTTTGTGATGTTGGAGATGCCATGTCATTTGCTGGTTTTGGTCCACTGAGTTGTATCTAGTTGAACATCAGTGCAGCCATTTACTAGGAGATTTTAAAGCACTTCAGAATATATCTCAAGTTAAGATGCTGGCAAATGCAAAAGTCAGTATGGATGTCTAGATACACAAAGCTCAATGTTTGCCTGAATGCCAAGTCAAGAAAGACATGAGTACAAGGATAAGCCTTTAATATGTACAGGATAAGTGATTCAAGTGCTCTTGAAAGAGAAAGGTCTTCAGTCTTCATTTGAACACAGCAACTCTACCATTGAGACACATTTAGGTGCCAGGACAGAAAAAAGACTGAATGCTTGTGTTCTATGCGTTATGAAGGATGGTGGTTCAAGCTAAACTGTGCTTAAAGCTCAAAGGGCTCATGGTATAGATCAGGTTTTAATGTTGCCATCACGTATAGGGAAGCCAGTCCATTCTTGGCTTTGTAGGCAAACATCAGGATTTTGAATCTGATACAAGCAGCTAGAGGCAGCCCGTGAAGGGAACACAGCAGAGAAACATGACTGAAATTCATAACATTGAGGAGTTATTCTGTGGATCAGTTGCAAGGGCCTGATGGCACACATAGAGGGACCAGTCAGGAGCGAGTTGCAATAATCAAGAATACAAAGCATTTTTATTTAAGCTACACAGTAAATCTGCCAGTATTAAATCAACACTATTAGAGTTACATTAACACTGAGAGTGTTACATTTTGACACCCTCAGTGTTAATTTACTGTGTATTTATTTATTTATTTATTTATTTGCAATTTCCATGGTTTTTATGATTAGAGTTTGTAGAATAAATACAAGAATGTGAAACTATTTTAATTAAATTTATTTTTTTTAATTTAATTAATTTAAAGTCAAACTATTTTAATTAATCTATAGCTAATTATCAATAATGTTAATTATGAGACAATAACAATTGTTTTGACTCCTAATGGAAGAGTATGGAAGAATGTGAGGTACCTCTTTATTGCAAATACTCTGCATTTAACCTTTCCAGAGTGAATATACACATTCCTGCTACAGTGCCTGGGGAGCAGTTGGGGGTTAGGTGCTTTGCTCAAGGGCACTTCAGATATGTCCTGCTGGTTCAAGGGATTAAACAGGTGACCTTTCAGTCCCAAGACTGCTTCTGAAGGTGTTAGGCCATGGTATATAGAGGAAATGTAAAAACATCTCAGTGAAAAGTGACACACATTAGGCAGAGACATTTGCACACTGTCAATCTGTTTTTAAAATGGGTTGCCAGGTACCACAATACATATCCCACACAGAGCCCGAGAAACACCCATTTGATTTGTATCACCATGATACTGGGAAATTATTAAGATTAATTAAATGACTAACTATGAACACAGTGGGAGAATGTGTTACACAAAATGTGCAAAACTCAGGAGTGTTGGTAGGTATGTCTACTAGTGTTTTCTGCACAGTACAGATGATGTTTTTATACATATTAATGAAGCCAATGTCATTTTTTCCATTGCTTTGTGCACATTCAGAGGACACCGCTGTTTGTTTGTTTTTAAAAGAAGCTTTTGAATAATGTATTTCAATACTTAATGTAAGTTTGATATAAACTCTTAAAGTACCAGATCCACTGTACAAATTATTTGATCATTCAACTTCTGGATTATTTACATTGTGAGGCACAAAACATTATATTGAAGAGTTTTTCCTCTTTTCTTGTAAGGCTACAGGAGATGTAGGCAAAACACGGAGACAGAGAGAAATGGTGAAGATTCCCTGACCAACAGAAGCAAGGCCAGCTTTCACTTTTCAAGTAGAAGTGGAGATACACGTGTAAGGTAGGTTCTGATTAATAGATGAAGGGAAGATCTCCGTGGACAAGGAATAGATGCTACCATCATGCAGTGTTTGCCTACTCTGCACTCAAATCAAAGTACAGAGCAACTTTGATGCCGGTGCAGTGAAGGTCTTTCTGGATGAAAAGATCTGGGAGAACACTGGTCAAAATGCTGTGTAACACCCATATGAGGCTAAGAGAGATACTACACTGTTAATTGGTACTAGATACTAGACTGCTACACTGGCAGCTTTTGCACTTATGTTTGACTCTTCATTTGATATCATTTCCTCCACTTGGCCTCTCAGTTTTGGGGTTTCACACATATGTAATCTCTATAGCCTACTTTAGAGAATCTGGATCACAAATTAGAACAATATTATAGGGAACAGAATTTGTGATGCTAGTAAACAAATTCAAAGCTATAGCAAATAACAAAGTGTGTTATGGGTATCCACTATCCACTATTATAACTTGGTTGTCCCACTACTTCCTGTGGTGCATTGTGGGATTGTTTGAGTGCACTGGAAATTCTGCATCACTACAAAATGGTGAAACCCTAAAAATAGTGCACTTTATAGTAAACATTTATTTTATCATTATAACAGCAATGATAATTTAATGCAGCTGTCTAAAGCCTGCCATACACCTGACTTTGAAAAGATTCTGAAAAGACTTTTAACAGACTAAAGCCTGACACCATCTCACATCTACAGACTTTTTAGTCACAGTCTAGTCGCAGGCTTAAGATTTTGGAAAGACTGTGGATCTTGCAGGGTCACTAATTTAAAGACTGCAACTAGATTATTTTGAGATTATTTCCCATCTGCTTTCGTTTTACATAGAATTAATGCAATAAAGAGCAGAATTATTGCAAAATGTGTATTTATTAAAGCTTTCGTTGTATCAAAAATAACCCAACGCACAATAAGACAACGTAGTGCAAAATCTAAATATAGTAACATGCATTACAGATACAGAGCTATCAGAGCTCAAAATGCTGTCAACATAGGATTCACATACATGCATTCCTGGTCCTGTGTGTCTGCAGGCTCCTCATTTTCTTCAAGCTGTTGGGGAAAACAATCACTTTTAAGATTAAAATTATCGTTAAATAGCCCCATTCAGGAGTGTTTAGTTAGCTAGTTAGCTTTAGCATAGCACACACCTGGGATTTCGAGGGCTTCAGCAATTTGTCCACTTTTTTCCTTTTCGTCTCCGTTGTGTAGTAAATGGTAAAACTCTTGCTCACTCCTCCTTTTCTACAGTCCAAGAGAACCATAGTTTCCGAGCTCTAGCCGGTCATATTTACCCGCCAGACATTTGTGTTTTTACTATTTGCCTTTGTGGCTTCCCGTAGCTCTTCTATTGGATTCCCAACAGTGTTCACATCACTATTTGCTCAAGTCAACTCTTACGACTTGCAATAATATTAAACATGTTTGGTTTTATCGGAACGCCTCGACGCAAAAAAGACTGACGAAAACTTTCAGTCCTGACCACCTTAAACTTAACGATCAAGATGCCGCGACTGCAACTCGACTCTAGCAAGACTCTCATGATTTTAGCCCGAATTTGAAAATTTGTCTGTGACTGTAAAATCACGTGAAAGTCGTTAGTTGGAAGGTAGGCTTAAGTGTTCATTCCCTAAGGCCAAGTAAAAAAAAAAAAAAAGGTGATCATCCCCGCCCAACCCTCTAAAAAGCACCCCGACCAACGCAAAAAAACGCACCAAACACGCTAGTCTGGCCTAGAATCATTCAAATCATCAGAAATCAGAAATCTGTGGTGAGTTTTGCATCCATTGCATACGCATTCATATCTATCTCCTAATGACTCCATTCTTATTGGCTTTTTCTAACTGGTTCTGTCATCTTGTGAGGCTTTAATGAGCTCACAACCAATTTGTTGATGGATGCATTTGTCAGATTAAATAGTTTTCATTTATAGATATTTCTTTTGTAGTCCTGCCATCTTTCGTGTCTTCTGGGGAGATGTTCCGTACTTCATTTTAATTTGTAAATCACTCAAGAAGAACATGATCTATGTTTAACATGGTTTATTTAAGTTTTCAACATCATTTTAATATTCGCTACATACTTTTTTACCATCAATCTAAAAAAAAAATTTAAAAAACACCTCCCCCCCGACCCAACATTTTTGGTGAAAAAGGATGATCACCAATTTTTTTTTTTTTTTACTTGGCCTAATCAGGAGACTCTGAGTTCCCCTGGTGATGCTACAAATGTCTATAAATGGGAGCTCATGGTGGGTGGAAATCTAGTGGTGCTTTGGTAAGGAAAGAGACACAGATAGTAGTTGATTCCACATTTATCTTTATTATGTTTGCCAATGCTGAACTTAAAATTATGATTTCAGACAGCCTTTTGACTAAGACGTTTGTGATATTGAATCAAGTTGAATTCATTCATAAAAGGAGTGCAGGAAGCTGTCCTGTTGAAGTTGAGCTGACTATTTTTTACAGTGTACAGTATATTAATGCCTTAACATTAGTAGAAGACTTCTGTATATAGGGAGTCAAACTCAAACTATTTGATTTGATTTTTCTTTTCTTTTTGGTAATCACACAGTCAAGCCTCTGCAGAATTCTGTCTTTCAAGCTTAATTTAGCAGAGAGTATAAGCTAGAGGTAAAAAGAAGTTAAAGCAAAGCGTGCCTTTGGTTTGGTCAAACAACACTGAAAAGTCCTTCTGAAGAGGCTGGAAACAAGGCCAGTAAATGACTGGGGATTACCCATCAGCCTCCATCACACCATGTTTGTGCTTTTTAATGAAGTAACTCTTGTTTGTGTTTTATCTGTCAGTGGTCCTTTGCAGAAACTACAAAGGAACCCTGCTTTGCCATTCTGTGTTTAATTTCACTTTTTTAGTGGGTTCCAATTAATTAATTTATTTCTCAGGCTTCATTTGGGAGCAGCTGTCTGTCTAACTGTGAAAGCTTTGATTAAGGCAAATATATAATCTGCACATGTAGAGACAATTAAAAAGAGTTAAGACATTGATACAGACATGAAAACACATTAACATACACATACGGGAGATGACAGGCCATAAGACTGTGTTGTAGTTTTAAAAATTGCTGTGGTTAAATAGTCTTAAATGTTTATACATATATTGATTAAAGTGTAATTACACAGTTGATAATTAGTTACATAGTTATGAAGTGTTGTTGTGGAGCCACACTGCAATTCTCCTAGTTCTATTCAGAACTAATAAAGAACACTTAGCAGTTATAGACATCTGTCAATCCTCTTTTTCTTTGCTGACAATAAAATAAACACCACAGCTCAAAAGTCTGGTTTTCCATGGCAAGACATACTTTTAATTCAGAAGAAAAATAAAGATAAAATACACAAGTGCTGCTGCTCCAGTTACTCAATCTTTATGGTACCATTTGTGGATTTCATTGTAGTCTCCCATAGAGTACAAAAGACGAGTAAACGTGCGCATTATAAAAGTTTGTATAATCATGAAAAATGTTCAGTTTAATGAGGTGACCCCATACTTTTGAGCAGGAGTGTGTGTATAATTAATAGACATATTTTATGTCTACACCACTGTTTAGAAGACAAGTTTGTGGTGTTGATAGAAAGTTTAAAATATATCTGAATGAGTGAGAAATTATTAGTATCAAATTCCAAGATTTTTTTATTGCATATTATACCATAGATAGTTCCGCAATCTGATTGGCTGAGAGATGTACAGCACTATAATGGTACTCTAATAGAAGCTCTTTAAGTATTACTCCACCACATATACATAACCAATCAAAGACCCCAGCATCCCCCGGAAAACACAGACAAAAGTCAATAAAGTAAAGCATCTGGACTTTATTGTATTTACAGATGCGATGAAGAGCAACAATAAAGTCAGTTTTAGTTCCATCAACAAAAATTAAATGAATCCGTTTCTACCAGCAGCATCACAGAGCAGAACTTAAGAGATATATGAATGAAACTCTGATAAGTGGTATCTAATGAAAGACTCACAATTAGCACCAGCAAATAACAAATCAGCATATTTGTGTTTATTGTCTGCATAATAAACAATTATTGGGACATGATGTTCCTCGACTATTATAACACACTCATAGACTGATGATGATATTTTAGCAGCTGAGTGTCTAATAGAGGAGCTACTTTACCTCAGAGAATGTTGATAAATAAATAGTTTTTTTCTGACCTCTTTATCTTACAATCTAACAATAAACAGCAATAGCAGAACTGTAGTATAATCTCAGTAATACAGTCAAAGGTCTTGCTATAACATGTGGTTTTGGCACTAGTGTACAACAATACTGATATCTCACATTATAGCATGTATTATTGCTTAATTACAACTGCAAATTCCAAAATAACCAGAAAAAGAAGATGATGAAGTAGACAAAGAAGATGAAGAAGAGGATGATGAAGATGAAGAAGAAGACAAAGAAGAAGAAGATGATGAAGAAGACAAAGAAGATGAATATGACAAAGAATAAAAAGAAAAAGAAAATGATGAAGTAGAAGAAGACAAAGAAAAAGATGATGAAGATGATGAAAGACAAAGAAGACAAAGACGAAGATGATAAAGAAGAGGATGATGATGAAGAAGAAGACAAGGAAGAAGACAAAGAAGAGGATGATGAAGAAGATGAAGAAGACAATGAAGAAGACAATGAAGATGAAGAAGACGACAAAGAAAAAGAAGAAGATTAAGATCAACCAATTTAGCCAATGTGATTTTTCACACAATGGAATTTGACCTCCACATTTAACCCATTACAGTGAAACACACACACACACACACACACACACACAAGTGAACACACTAGGCTGTGAGAATTTGTGCCCGAAGCGGTGAGCAGTCCTTATCCACCGGCGCCCGGGGAGCAGTTAAGTGCCTTGCTCAAGGACACTTCAGTCATGTCCTGCCGGGGGATCGAACCAGCAACCTTCTGGTCACAAGACCAGATCCTTACCACTAGAACATGGCTGCACCCTTAAGATGAAGTAGAAGAAGATGAAGATGTTGAAGAAGAAGAAGACAAAGTATAAGAAGAAGAAAAAGAACAAAAAGAAGATGAAGATGACAAAAAAGAAGGAGAAAAAGAAGAAGATGATGAAAAAGACAAAGACGATGAAGAAGAGGATGATGATGAAGAAGAAGCCAATGAAGAAGATGAAGAAGAAGATGAAGAAGAGGATGACAAAGAAGATGAATGAGAAAATAAAGAAGACAAAGAAGATGAAGATGACAAAGAAAAAAAAGTAGAAGATGAAGATTTAGTGTTATGTCTGTGTTATATCTGTTGTAGTGCAACAGGTGTAGAATAAGAAGTAAGATAATGGTAGTGGTACTCTCTCCTCAGCAACATAAGATGGCACCATCAGCGACTTGGATCAGATGGACAGAGTCAGTGGAGACAGGAAGAAATTGGACATGACAGTGCCAGGGTACAGAGCAGAAGCATAGACTGAGTCAGGAGCTCAGAACAAGACAGAGTTGCATTCATAGGCTGAATGACAACAGAGCTGCTGGACTGCAGTGTGTCCATCCATCCATCATCTTATCCACTTAATCCAGTCTCCTTTCCCCTTCAATGGGCGTTCCACTATATTAGCCATAACCAGGAGATGGCAGCAGTCCTTTGCTGGGCACAGGTAAACAATTTTCCTGACCTTTATGTTTTTGAACTGTGTGAGAAAACCAGAGACCCCATGGGGAGAACATAGTAAATCCACCCAGATGGGAACTCATACCCCATCACGGAGAGGCGAGCATGCTAACCACCAAGCCACTGTAAAGTAAAGCATGTGATGAACCATTTCCAAGACGCAAAGGATGCCACAAAAGTATTCTGAGGCTCTGGAAGAACCTAGGTTGGACAAGATCATGTATTGATACAGTTGGAGCTGCTTAAAACATATGGGTAAGATTTGCTGAGGTCTTGGGAATGGAGAAAGCAATCATAATAAGTATTTCAGCAGAAGAAGAGGAATGAAGTAACAGAGCAGGGAACTACATCAAGAAACAGAGAGAAGAAAGAAGAATCAATGTGGGGAATCTTTATGTGGAGCTGGGACCGGGATTTGACAGACAGTTGGGGCCCGAAGAGACATTTGTTGGTGTGAAGCTTGAGCGTGGTATACAACAGAGGTTTAGGGAAAAGGAAACCAACACGACTTTGGGTGTTGCAGATGCTGGAGTCCCTGTCGGACTTGAGTCTACCATAACAGTGGAAAAATTAAGATCGTGGCAGCTTCCAATGAAGACCATGGACCACTGAAGCAGTTCTCTTGACCCAGCTTTAAGCCCAAAGACCACGAGGAGACAGATTACAAAAAAAAGAGTCTGAAGTTGTGTTAACCCTCCCGCTAAGAAGTTAAGCCACAATTCACATCACTGCAACTGATCTGAACTGCTTGAACTCGGGCTCAACAGAAGTGCCTGACACTTCTGGGAATTGAAGCAGCTACGGTATCAGCTAGCATAAGACTGCAAACCTGCATCAAGCCTTGCTGACTCACATCTCTGCTGATCCAATGTGCATTGGGAGACAGGGACTGCATATACACAAACAGTAGTGACATAAACAACAAGGAACAGGTGCATACAAAGCCAACGAAGAGCACTGATGAGGGGGAAAGAGTCAGGGCACAGCAAGAAAGTTGTAGAAGAACTTTTGTAAAACAATAGACTGCTGCAGTGCTTTATTAAAATAACAATGGCTAAAGTCTGAAAGCCTTGACATAAATAGAGAAGAGAAAGGAGATGGGAAGATGCTACTAAATGGCAAAACAAGTCAAGATGATTTCTTATGATCTTGAGAGGAACAGAGGCTTTGCAGAAATGTGTGTTTCAGAAAGGCACACTGCCATGGTTATACAACATGCAGTGATAATAAAAGCATGCAAACGCAATGCACAGCAAGATTCCTGTACCATGTGCACATGAGGCTATCCAGATGGCAAGGCTGGCATACCAGAGTTGAATTCTCATGAGCACCATACAATTAAACTGCATAGATTTAAGCCTTTAAGGCTGATGCAATAACATGACCACTTCTCTCATTTAATCTACTTTTCTCCTTTAATGCCACAATATTTCAGTGATGTTTACTTTGATATGTAAAGAATGTAATCTATTAAAGCCCAAAAAAAAGCGTTGTTGAGCAATAACAGTGGTAACAGTGTTGAGAGGCTGTTCAAAATGATAGTCTATTTGCCATATAACTAAGGTAGTGGATCAGTGATGCTTTTAGGAAACACATAAATGAAGTATATGTTGAATGAGCTTGTGCTCTTACACTGAAAGGATCATAGAATATATACAGCTTATCAAAACATTGGAATATTGTGAAAATGGGCCCCGAGTGGCTCAGCAGGCTCAGACGCTGACACTATGATCAGAGGATCACCAGTTGGAATCCCGGTCATGATGTTTGCCATCAACAGCCGGGGCCCAAGAGAGTAAAAATTGGCAGTGCTCTCTCTGCGCGGGTAGATGGCGCTCTCTCTCTACCTATCACTTTCACGTTGCAATGTCTGCTAGCTCAGGCATCAACTGATTGGTCCATTCGGAGCTGGGAATCCTGCACTTTCCTCCGAGCGCGTTAGGCTCCCCAGTGATGGTGTATCAGCGGTGGTTCAAAAAGAGGCGTTGGCTGCATCACACGCTACAGAGGAGGCTTATGATTGTCTTCACCCTCCTAGAGTCAGGGACATTGCAAAAGTGATGGAGAGAGTCCCAACAGAAGGGATGGACTAATTGGCTACTACTACATTGGGAAGGGAATAAAAATGGACAAAAACTTAGAAATTAAATTAATAAAATAAAAAAAAAGAATATTGTGAAAATCTTGTTTTGTCATAATTTAAATCAGGTAAGGTAAAATGTTATATTAACTTCAAGTAAAGTTTTTAGTTTTACTGTGGACCAGTTTTGCTTATACACTGGTACCCCTACTTACAAGCATCCCCACTAACGAGTATTCCAGGTAACAAGTTGAGATCTCGGAATATTTTTGTTCCAGGTAACGAATAAAATTCCTAGTAACAAGTAGCGTAAATTAGTTCAAGTATGCCAACTGCTAGGGGCGCGGCGGTCGTAACATCTCCTAGATGCTAGCGTAGAAGAAGAGGTCAGTCATTACCTTTGACCGCTGTCCAGTGAAAGTGAAAGTACTAGTGAAAGTGACACAAAGACTGAAAGTGACACAAAGACAGCAAAAGGTAGTGAACAAGAAAGTTAGATACATTTTACTTTTACTTTTCATATGATAAGTGTAACCATGCCATACCTGTATGCCCGTCCTCCTGTCCTCCTTAGCTGCCAGCCTACACGAGCGTCGTCGTCGTCTCGTTTATGTTTAAAAAACCCATATAAACACATTATTTAGCATATTAAAGTATACTGTATATTGGCCGGCTGACATGGATTAATCAGTTTTACATGTATTCTTATGGGGAAAATGCATCCAGCTAACGAGCAAACCAGCTAACGAGCTCGGGTCCTGCACGGATTAAACTCATAAGTAGGGTTACCACTGTATACAGAAATCCAGAATCTCAAATCCAGAATCTCAAATTCGTGAATCCATTTGTGTATCAAGTTTGAGGGAATTACTATTCAAACACTATCAATATTACAATAAAAATGGCTTTAAATATACCAGTTTTGTGTAATTGTCAGGGCTGTAGGCAGACTGAAATGCAGGCAAGCAGACACTCCCGCAAAGAAGCTGAAAAGTATTTAATAAAGTGAACACAAGCACTGATAACGGATACAAAAACTAAAGGCTGACAGACATCAACAATGACATAATCTACACCTAACGTACAATGATTCCCAACATACAGAGAAACAGGTGGGGTATATAAAGGGGACGTGATTACACAGAGAATGACACACAGGTGTTTACACTGATGAGATGGGCTTGACTGAGGCAGAACAAGGCAGAGATATAGCATACAGGCACAGACAGACACGTGATGCAAAGCATGGAAATAATGTATATAAAATAAATGAGAGTTTACCCTTTTGATTGAACACAAATGAACTGATAATGATTTTATTTAATGATAAAAAAACTGTAGCACATAGAAAAGTTCCTCTGGTGGGACATTTATGGGTTTAAGGGGCTCAGATTTCTGAATGAACCACACATACAGTACGTTGTATCTTATTTTGTTGTAAAGCATCTCATCTGAGGGAGCCAAAAGACAATCAAAAGGTTTTAGTCACATAAGTTCATCTTGCTTAAGAAATAATTTTGAATATACTCTTGAAGAGGCATTATTTTAATATCATATTCTAGTGTAATATTCAAAGTCTTTTTTTAATGAGTAATCAGTAAATTTAGTAAATATCAATTCTTATCTATACGTGCATCCAAACTTTTGTGAGGTCAGGTTACTGATGTTGGAGCCCTCGCACTCATTCCAGAGGTACTAGATGGAGATCCATCATTCTAGAGAAGGCAGTTCCATTGCGCCAATAACCAAACATTGGGGGATTTTCACTGCTCTAGCTGACTCTTGGCATTGAAAATGATGAACTTAGGCTCCTTACGTGACCTGCGAGCATCCCAATTGTATTAGCAATGCTTTTCTATGGAGATGTCAGAAATGTTAATGGGAAACTAGAAATAGTGTATGTGTCAAAAAGCTCAAAGTTTGGTAAATATTGAATTTCTGTGCTCTTCAGACCGCAGTAGTTATATTTACAACTGCACCACATTGGGTTCACATCAGGCTGAAGTAATGCATACAAAGACAACGCAACCCTGACCCTTTGTGACAATAAGGTCCAAGCTTTCAGTCCAAGCACTCACATTTTCCACAGTGCTCTAAATATTTTGACATTTTGACAAACAGCCTGCCAGCAGAAGTCAGTGGTGAGCTGTTAGGACATAAGCGAGCAAAGACCACAAACACCGAACCACAGTGTGGATGAATCTTCACCACAAGCCTCATCTCTCGGCCCAGCCGTGGAACACTTCTCCTGGGCATAAGCATCATTAAAGCTGCCCCGACTGCTGGGTTCAACAGCTGAAAGCAGCAGAGTCAGTGGAGAGGAACAAGGTTAAATCTAGTCTACTGACATGAAACACAACAAAATATGTCTTGCTCAGCTACTCAAGTGTACAATCATTTTCGTCGCATTTGTTATGCATTAGGGAGGTTATGTTTTTGTACACACAGTATCATGAATAAATTAAGACCACAAGAAAGAAATCAGACAAGCAGTGATCTGTTGTTGGAAGTAATACAAGTAGAGTGCTTATGAGAAATAAAATTAAACCTCAAGTACAGTAGAGCAGTCATGCGTCCCTAATATAAATTGTGTTTGTGTAGAAGACAAAATAAACTAATAACTATTCTGTATAGCTTATTTTGCAAAATTAACAACTATTTTGTTTTAAAGGGTAACAGTCAATATTTGAATGGGAATGATATTAGTGGGACAATAATAATAATGTCTTGGCTAAATTTCCAACTCTTAATCATCTCCATCTTCATAAACTGGCTTAGTCTCTCCTCACTTCTCTCTCTAATAGCTAATATGTGGTGAGAGTTCTGGTGAACACTGGCTGCAATGACATCATTCATGACAAGTGTATGCTGCACATTGCTGATGGCTGGCTAATGTCTGCTCTAAATGTCTACATTCATGTTACTAGGCTGAAGTGACTCAAATCAGACTTGAGTCACTTTCATGTTTCCTTGATTGGATATGTATCTCATTCTTGGGCATGAGATATGACTGGTCAGATCAGATTTCATGTGTCTGTCTGTCTGTACACATGTTTACATACAGAGCTGCTAAAACAGCAAAAGAGCAAAAGCAGGTGGCTGAATTGCATTGATTATTTATCTACAATGATACATGTTCAAGGGTGGGATGTGTTATGCAGTAAATAAACACTCAGTACTTGACAAACAAGGGTGATCCAAAAACAAAAGCCAGTACACAATCCAAGGTAAACAACCAAGCAAGGATAAACATGAGGCAAAAAGACTAAGCAGAAAAAGAGTCAGTAAACAGGCAAAAGTCAGAGAACAACAAATGAACAAAATAATGATAGAGAGCACAGGCCCTGGCTACTCTAATGTCAAATCTATGAAACAAGGCAAAAGGCTAGCCAGGTCTAGGATTTCTCACAAGGCTAAATGCTAACAAGGCTAAGGTAGGGTGACCAGATTTGGGTTTCTGAAAAGGAGGACACCTTTTTTTTTTTTTTTTTTTTTTTTGGGGGGGGGGGTCATCGGTGTATGATATGACACAAATGACATGGTGTCTGTGTAATAATTGCATTTATTGAACAGCACAAAACAACATAGTATACTAAAAAAAACATACACTGACATGTTTTGAATGTAATAGTGATAGACTAAGTAAAAAAAAGAATAATTTCTTTGTCACAAAGAAATCTGTGACTTTAGCCAAAGAGCTCTCGCCCATGGCTCTGGCTGCTTTCGCGTGCTTTGTTGAATTGACGTGCACCTGCAAGTCGTTGGCAAATTATTTGCGTTACAGAGAAACCTGGAATGGAGTGGAATAGAACGGAATGGCAATTCTAATCACAATGCACTGTACAGTATGTATTGTGGCATGCTAGGGGGCGTCGCATTTCTGTAGGCGATAGTCTGCCGTTTTGCATATTCCCAGGGGTCTTTGGGGTTGGTTTGGGAGGGTTAGTGTAACTGTTCTGTGGGTTCATGTAAATGCTCACCTAAAGCTTTAGGTGTTCTGTGTTGTATGAATAAATGTGTGCATGTGTGAGTGCTTGTGTAGTTTAGGATAGTCACCGTTCGTGTGGGGGTAGATCAAATGCATAACTGTGTGAGTGAGAGCGTGGACGTTAGTCTGATTTTCTCTGCTGTGTTGTATTGCTAGAGATTGACCAATATAAACACACGTCTATAAATGGCTTCTCGAGGAGTTATTCGTGAGCCGTCTGGGTCGCTACAGTATTATGTTTGAAGTAGGTATGAAGTAGTGTTTTTTTAGGTCTCAAAAGTAGGACATGTCCGGGAAAAAGAGGACGTCTGGTCACCCTAGGCTAAGGCAGACTATGATGCCCAATAGGGGTAAACATTAAGACAACAGGCTAGGCTAGGCTAAACTACAGAATAGGCTAAGCTAACAAGCCTTGCTAAACTAGAAAATAGGCTAAGCTAACAGGCTGAGCTAATCTAGAGAACTAAGGATATATGAAGAAGATGCTAAGATTAAGCTAATAAACAGAACAAGCTAATGTTAAAACTAAACTACTGAACAGATTAAGGGCTAGGGTTAAGGTCAGAGTCAGAAACAGAAGAAAGGTCAAAAACATGAAAACACCTGAGTGAAGGAAAATCTTGGTTTGAATTGACAAGATACAATACTTAGTAATGAGTAACTGAGGGAGAATCGGCTTTATAGGAGGGAATAATGACTGGGAATCGGGTACACCTGGGACAGAGGTCACGTGACTAGAGAGGTCCAGAGAGGATTGTGGGTAATGGCGTTTAGTGAACACAGGGAAACTACAGAGAGAAGAATGGGAAGCAAGTGCTGATGGAAAATGGAGTCATGGCAGAGAGAGAGTGAAGCTGTCCATGGGAGAAGGATTCATGACACTGGGTCATAGTATCTCCGGAATGGCTGGTTTTGTGGGT
>BRDA01044065.1:0-16861 GCA_036984385.1 Crenuchus spilurus
ACACATCAGATTACACATTGCACTGCACAGCTCACTTTACTATAATATTTATTTGTACACCTTAGGTTTTAGCTTTTATTTAGACTACTATTTTATGGTATTTAATTTTTGACTTCCTTTTGTACATTTATTTTATGTACCTTTTGTCCTTTTGCTGAAGCTGCAAAAATTAACTTCCCCCCTGGGATAAATAAAGTTATCTGTCTGTCTGTCTGTCTGTCTGTCTGTCTGTCTACCTACCTACCTACATACCTATCTATCTATCTCTCTATCTATCTATCTCTCTATCTATCTATCTATCTATCTATCTATCTATCTATCTATCTATCTATCTATCTAGCTATCTATCTATCTATCTATCTATCTATCTATCTATCTATCTATCTATCTATCTATCTCTCTGTCTCTCTGTCTCTCTGTCTCTCTCTGTCTCTCTGTCTCTCATCTAATCTAATCTAATCTATAAAGTGTCATATATACAACTCTCAACTTGCTGTTCTCTAACTAGGAGCTTAAAAACACAGTTCATAGTATGTGTTTGTATAAAATACCAATACATTTCCTGCTTCAATTAGAATTGGTATTTATTGTAAACAGTCCTCCTCATCATTCTGTTCACATTTTACAGCAGTATCATGAGACCAAGACAACACTTAATAATTGATCAACAGTACCTCAATATTCTTAGACGGAAGTGTCCACTGAGCTTCAAGTGTCACAGAGTGTCATCAGCAGGTTGTAATGGAGATACAGAGAGACTGGAAGAGTCACAGAAAGGCATAGAAGTGGACATTCTTTGGATACATCCCACACTGATGACCACTTCATTGTGAGCAGTGCCCTGCAGAATTGGATGATGATGCCACACAACTCCAGCACATTTAAGAGAGGTGAGAGACATCCAAGTGTCATGTCAGGAAATTGGCCAGTGAACATTTAAGAGGACAAGGAACCAGTGGGCCTCAGTGCTGTTCACTGATGAAAGTCGATTCATGCTGAGCAGAAATGATGGCTGGCAAAGATGTTGGATATTTGAAGGAGACGCTATGCATCAGCAACTATTGTCATCAGACGGGCCTTTGGTGGTGGTGGTGCTGTTAGTGTGTCTAGTTAGTATAGAAATGCCCTACACTGTGTGAATGGTACAGTGACAAGCCCAAGCTACTTAAATAACATCATTAATCCAGTCATTGTGCCTCTGCATGAACAACACAGGCCTAATTTAATCTTCATGGACAACAATGCTCCAGTTCATGAAGGTTGCTTCATTAGGGAACGGCTGCTGGAGACTGGGGTAGCTCAAATAGAGCAATTGCACTTTCTCCAGACCTGAATCCCATAGAAATCATTTGGGATCAGCTGACTTGCTGTGTAGAGGCTTGTAACTCTGTACCCCAGAACCTCAATTACCTGAAAGCCACTCTTCAAGTAGAGTGGGACGCCATGCCTCAGCATACAATAAGTCAACTTGTGAACAGTATGAGACGTCGTATTCAAGCTGTAATTGATGCTCAAGAGCACATGTGTCCTGTGCACTGTGTCCTCTTCATAGTGCGAGAACTCTGAGGTCTTCAAATCAGGGTTTACTTTGTGTGCCCCGTACTATACTAAAATGAAAGGGGGACTGGGCCTTTGCAGTTTATGCCCCAAATTGTGGAATAGTCTCCCAAATGCGATCAGATTATCTGACTCAATTCTGTTTTTTTTAAAAACGAGTAGACATATTTTTTATAATCTTGCTTTAAAATAGTGTCTTGTATGGTATAAGCTGGTGTGTATTTGAGTATTTTAGTATTGTTAATTAATTTTTTGTATTACTTATTTGTATTGTAGTATCTTATTGTATTTGATTGTCTTGTATTACATCCTGTTTATATGTATTTGTAAAGCACTTTGTGATTCATTCTAGAAATGTGCTATAAAAATAAAGCTTTACTTACTGACTTACTTACTTACTTATGCTCCCCGCCATTTCTTACATTTCTATTATTTAAACTGTTTTATGTAGGGGCATCATTGTCTGACAGTAGGGTAAGATGTTCCTTTGTGCAATAAAACAATATTATCTGTCCCTCTTGTTTATTTCCACTAACAGTGTAACAGTATTATACAAAATTTCATATTAATTAAACTCACTGATACATGCACAGATATTATTTAGCTTTACAGTAAATGGGCACTGTTCCAAACAGGGGCATTTTCCTCCATTTTCTTCTATATTACCAGAGGAACGTGGTTCTGAACCCTGTTTATATATGTATGCTGTATAATCAATGTATATCACTGCCTAATGTTGTAAACACTAGAAGTCTATATTCTCCTACCTCATATCAGTAATAATCATATCAGATTAGTATGACCACTCCTGGTTTGGAATGATTTCACAGATGCCATGTGACAGGGTTTATAAATATAAAGACATGACATATACAGGACATAATACAGGACATATAAAAAGAACACACCAGTCAGTTGTAGCAGAGTTTAAAATGATCATCATGGGTAAAGAACACTATTTGACTGATGTCCAAAAGGACATGATAATAAGGTACTGGGTGAAGGGTGGCAGCATCTCATGATCAGTTGTTTGGGATATACTAGAGCTGCTGTAGTGAAGTTGTACCGAGAATGGACTTCTCATAAATTGGGTCCATCAACCAAACTTTATTTTCACTCAGAAATACATTGAGGGTGATTCTCAATGCAGCCAAGTATTTACAACTGAAAAGGAACTGAAAAAGGAATTAAAATGGAAAACTATCAGTTGAAAATAAAAAGTATTAAAAGAAAAATTAATAATTAATTAGAAGGGGGAAAATAAAATAAAACAAAAACCACAAATCAGTTAACAACAGTTCAACACCAAAGGACAAATACACAAAGTAAAAGTAACAATAGTCAACTAAAAGTATTTTAAAATGTAAGAAAACAAATAAAATCAGCAGTAGAACTAGAAAACCAAAATAATAATAATAATAATAATAATAATAATAATAATAATAATAATAATAATAATAAAATGGAAAACATAAAAAATAACAATAAGAGTTTGCTAAAATTAAATAAAAATGAGAAATGATAAACTCAACATTTACAGTTTGTCTGAATGTGGTTAAAAACTAAAAGCTTAAAATGAGTGACACCAGAGTGCAGAGTTTCAGAAACATCTGTAGTAAATTCCAGCTCACTGGTGCACTGTGGCTGAAAGCTGATTTCCTAGGGCCATCATACTGTTGTTCCACAAAACAAGCCAAAAACAGGCCTAGCAGGATTCAGATTTACTGTAAGCTATGAAAATATCAAGAACTTGTGCCAACAAATGCTGTAAGCTTCCTCTTAGACAACTGTTGTGCTGATCTAGAGTCAGTTTAGTGATGATGAAATGGTGTACTAAATAACAGCAAACTAGTCTGAAACCCTAATTAAGATGTAAAATGGCTTTTATGGTATTTTAGCCTTACAACTCCAGTACGTCACAGAAGCCAAATCTGGACTAAAATATGACTTGGCTGATCAACTTCATCTTGGGTAAGTGAAAAAACATACAAATATATCTTCTAGGTGAACCATTATTTTAGCAACAATACCTTTAAATGCACTTGAATGAATATAGCAACCAGGTATATATAGTTAGCATTATAATATTATAATATTGTTTTCCCTTTATGGGGTAACTGAATTACAAGATTTAATCAAATGTGTTATTACAGGGAAAACAACAAAATGATTTAATTAGGTCACATGTTCGATTGCTTCTGAATCCACATTAATGGTGAAGCATGCATATGTCTCATGTTAAAGATGATGAACAGGCCTACAGTATGTATCACATTACCACAATGGCCTCCACCTAAACTTTTGTCTAGACAATCATGTTCCAAAAGTACTTATGTTGGCATATTTTCAGGCACACCCAGACCTGCCTTTATCTTGAGTAGACTATGGAAAATGCTAGGTTTTATGTTAAAATGTACAGTGATGCTTGAAAGATTGTGATCATTTTAGAATGAAAGAAAACCAAAATTAAAAAATCAAACAAAATATTGCACTTGGTCATTTATTTATTGTGGAAAATGATCCAGTATTACATGTCTATGTTTCTGGTAACTGTTGATAAGTTCTGAACATCAGCTTGGAGGAATTGTAGACCATTTCTCCATAAAAAACAGTTTCAACTCTGTTATGTTGGTGGGTTTCCTCCCATAAGCTGCTTGATTCAGGTCCTTCCACAACATTTCTATTCATATTCTCTTGAGAGTCAGTTCACAGACAGATGTTCTGACATTTTCCTTTAGAATTTGCTGATATAGTTCAGAATTAACTGTGTCATCACAACGCTATCCTGGCCCAGATGTAGCAAAACAGGCCCAAACTATGATACTACCACCACGTTTCACAGATGAGATGAGGTTTTTAAGCTAGAATGCAGTGTTTAACCTTTCACCAAACACAATGTTTCTCATTTAACTCAAAATTATTTTATTTAAATTATTAAATTAAATTATTTAACTTAAAATCTATTTTGGGTTAATAAAAAACCTTGTTCAAAAGCCTTCTGACTTGTCTATGTGATCTTTTGCAAACTGCAGATGGGCAACAACGTTTGTTTGAGAGAAGCTGCAGCTCAGTGTTCTCCTGATGGTGGACTAATGAACATTATGCTTAGCGCATGAGAGAGAGGCCTTCAGTTGTGACCTCACAAACTATTACACTTAGAGTGATCTTTTTTGTCGACCACTCCAGGAAAGGGAAGCAATTGTCTTAAATGTCCTCCATTTGTACAGAATCTGTCTGATTGTGGATTGGTGGAGTCCAAACTCTTTTGAGATGGTTTTGTAACCTTTTCCAGCCTGAAGGGCATCCAACAACTCCTCTGAGGTCCTCAGAAATCTCTTTAGCTCATGCCATGATACACATCCACAAATGTGTTGTGAAGATCAGACTTTACTAGGTCCCTTTTCTTTAATAAAACAGGGCACTCACTCACATCAGTGCGTCATCCCATGAATTGACAACTGACTCAAATTTCACCTTCAATGTATCTGCTAATCCTGAAGTTTCACATAATTTTGCAACTCACAGATGCAATATCGGATAATTTTCTTTAATAAATAAATGACCAAGTCTAATATTTTTGTCTCATTTGTTTGATTTGGAGATCTACTATTATGATTGGGTAAGAAACTGCTTATGTTTTAAATCAAATGTATGCAGAAATATAGAAAGTACAATTACAATATCAGTAAAAAAAAAACCTTCTGGACATTCAGTGGTTTTTCATGATTTAAAAATGTATCTGCAATGTAGATTAATACTAAAGACATATAAACTATGAATAAGTACATATCAAATTATTTACTAAACAAACACAGTGTTAAACAAACCAGAATATGTTTTATATTTTGCATTCTTCACAGTAGGCACCTCTTGCTTAGATGCCAGCTTTCTTGGCATTTTTTCAGTCAGCTTTATGAGGTAGTCACCTGGAATGACTTTCAGTTAACAGCTGTGCCTTGTCAAGAGTTCATGACTTGCATTTCTTGACTTCTTAATTAAAAATAAATAAATAAAAATTAATTAAAAAGTTTGAGACATCAGTACTTTGAAGAATCTAAAGTCTAAAACATATTTTGGCTTGTTTAGCACTTTTAAGTTTACTACAATTCCATTGAATGAGGTGTGTCCAAACTTGTACTTGTACAGTACTGATTATATATATATAATCATATATCATATTTGCATATAAGCATATCATATAAGCATATCATATTTGCAGCAAAAATAAATCCTCATCCTCTCCTTTTACCATATCACTTTCATTGTACACTCAATGTGGAAACATTTACAGTATGTATCTTGAAAATGTACCGTACAAATGACTGTAAATCAGTTTTATTCCAAATAAAGCTTGCACCAGGCAATCAACCACCACTGGGAAACTTCTTTCAGCTTTCAAATGCTTTTGATTATTTCCAAAAAAGGGAAGCAGCTGTCTAAAATAAATAAATCCCACAGCAAACAGCATCATGTAACTTACCAGGTAATCAGGTGTAAATAACATAGAAGAATAGTGTAGAACAGCATCATTTGAATGTACTGCATATTGAGAAGTAATATACTGACAGCATACTGACAGCAGAGCTAACAAAATCTATACATTTACAACAGCATAGTTAATTCACAGCTTCAAATGCAGTAATTTTGTAAATATTCCACTTCCATGTAGACATCATATTAACTTCAGTATTATTCCTTATCCTAACTATCAGAGAATTGTTTCCATGTAATCCACCTAGTGACCTCTAGAGGTGAAAAGATAAATTGTTTCCAACTGCCTTTATCTGTTCCAACATGTCACCTGGCCTTTAGATTATATAGTATTTGTTTATGAAGTGAAACATTTTAGATATGTTGTTCCTATCACATTAAAAGCCTACAATTTTAGTGCATCTTTAGCACATATTAAGGGTCAGACCTTAATCTGTACTGAGCTATTATTTATTTATTATTGTGTGCCCGTGTTATAATTAAGGTAATTAAGTAGGCTATGTTGTTGCTCTTCTAGAATTGTATTGTTTATGCTGATGCATGTTCTTGTACACAATTATATGTTCATGTATTACTTATTCATTCCAAACTAATTCTAGGATCATTACTCCAAGAAGGAAATGCAGGACTCTCAGTTCTTTTGTGTCATCAAAGTAGGTTACACAAGTCATTAGATATCCATCAACTCCCATGCAGTGCAACACTAGAACATAATGACTGAGCTTTAAATATAATTTTCACTTTGTAGCATGAGAAAATACACCTTCGGCCAGCAGGTGGAAGCACCTGTTTGTTTATCAACGTTTGTCATCTGTTCTAATAGGCCTGTATTGTGGCCATCTCTAAAAACAAAAGCAAATACACAGGAAAAAAAATGAATCTTGACACAGCTTTGACTGAAGAAGTACAATTATTTATATATAAAACTAGGAGAAAAGATCAGTAAAGGGTTACATTGATCATTTCCAGTTTAGTTACTTTTTAGCACACTGTGAAAAAAAACCCAGATAAAATCTCCTCAGACTTATTAAAAGACCTCCTTCCATTCACCATAACTTCACTGTGCTCTTCAACATTTTAAAGGGCGAAACAAACTTAGGATAGATCACAAAGAATTCAAGAAGAAAATCAGTTTCAGTTGCTTCAATATGAGGTACCAGTTGCATGCTATTCTTGTAATATACAAGGACAAAAAACCAACTCCTCCAATCATTTTCTTCTGCTCTGAGCCACTGTGGATCAGTAGTTTAGTACACGGAGAGATATACATGTACACTATTTTGTAACAGAAAGCCTACACTACATGCCTAATGTGCATAGTATACAATTAACAAGGCCACACTAGTCCTTGAAATACGAGGAAAAAAACAAACAGAAAAACAAAACAAGAAGAAACTACAGAAACTTGTCTTACCAAAGTAACAACAATGTGATTAAGTGAGAAAGAAAAATCCTCATTTCTATGTCAGCAAGGTGGTGATGGTGGTGGTTCTGTATTGTTTTCCAAAATCCAAAACACACACCATAATAAATCAGTCACAGAGAATAGTGCTTCAAAAAACGCCACAAACCCCCTGGGGAACTTCAAGGCCCGCTATTATTTGGTGACCCTTTCGGCTCTCTGAATGAAAAGTCTCAGCACTCAAACATCCCAGGAGATGAGGATGTAATGGACACTATTAGGGAACAGTGGAAGCAGGGGGCGGGCAAGGGAAAGATGGGGGAGGGTTACGCGCTCTTGCTTTCTCTCACCACGGCCTCCACATAGAGGGGTCGCCCCCTGGGAAGAATGGGGGAAGGGCAGCTTGTGGAGGATGCTGGGGGGAGGGTGAGGGTGACCTGGGTGGGGAAGGTTGCTCTCGGGATCTGGCGCCACCCCCCTCTCTTGGCAGGAGCAAGCTGGGAGAGCTGCTGGGTGAGGGAGGGGTCACTGGTGAAGAAGGGGTATGTAGGTGGACTGAGCGGGTCTGAAAGGAGGACAGAGAAAGAGGGGACTGGGTAGGGGAGGTGGGAACATTGTTACTGGGGGATGCAGAGCCAACGTTGGCACCGTTCTCACCACTGATCTGGGGCAAAGACTTCAGCAGGTGGTTCAATAAGCGGGCCCCCAGGGTTTTGTCCATGCCAGGGCAGTTGAGGAGCAAATTGTGCACCTCATGCATGCATTGGATGTAGCCACTGCTGTAACGCTGGCGTGACTCAAACACCAAACTGGGCCCTTGGTTTCCAGCTGCAAAACAATGAAGAAAGTTGGAATTGTACTCTTAAAATACAAAAAGGTTATTTAGCCTTTTTTGAATCCCTAAAGAAACTTCCACGTAGTTATTTTTAAACAACTTACATAGTATTATAATTTTTTTAAACCGCTTATAAGACATATATAATATTTTGGGGAAGTAATATGTTTGTCATGAAAGTTAAACAGATTCTGACATTAAAGTCACATTCCTCAACATGCATTGCTAGAATAACATCCCCAAAGCCTACCTGGTCCATGGCCCCTCTGAAGACCCTCCATGTGTTGCACAGTTATCTCAAGAACATCTGCTTTTTCCAGTTTGGATTGCTTAATAAGGGATTATAATATGGGAAAAGGTTTATTTTCAGACCTATAAAGTTCAGTTAAAAGAATAACAGGGTTTTGGGTGTGTACTGTTTTGTTAGTTAGAGACTCACATCCAAGTTGTAGGCATCCACCATAATCCCTTTGAGTTGTTCTAGACTTGAATTGATGCGCTCCCTGCGTCTCTTCTCTATCAATGGTTTTCTAAGCTAATAAAATAGTTGGCCGTGATTATTGGTCAATTAAAAAGTAAACATTTTTGTACTGTACCATATACATGACCTGTATTAAAACATTCCACTGCTAATGTACTGATATCAGCTTGACAAAAAAAAGCTACAATGCATAGAAAGGAAATAATCGAGAAGGCTACAAAGCAAGTTGACTTGTTATTGGAGTTCCCAGTTCCACCTTTAACCGTGCATCATTCACACTATTTAAGGTGGAAGGACAAAGACTTCTATAAACAAGAAGATAACATCAGTTTCTTTACCTTTCGTTCCTCTTTGGCGTTGAAGCTCTTCTCTGGTCCATTGCTGACGTTGGAGGCAGTCATGTTTGGGTGCCAAAGCAAAAGGATAGACCACCTCCGATTATTTTTCGAAAACTCTCAGTGAACTTTCAGTCCTTGCTATTTTGGCCCAAAACTTTGTGGTTCTTTCACGCTGCTTGGCATGTGACTGAAATGAGATGCTCATGACCTCGTTTCTTAAAACGTGCAGCCACCGAAACCTCCCAGTCAAACCACCTCCCTTTGCAATTATCATAATAATGTATGGGGGGTTTTCACAGCACACTTTCCCACAATCTCTGGGGGAAACCAGAGAAACAAGGACTAAACCTGTCGTGTCCAGGTCAGCCAGCTGGGGGCGCCTTTTACAGAGGCTAGAGAAGATCGAGAAAGACAGAAAACAAACAGATGCCACTTTAAATGTCCAGCCCATTCTCCAGACCTGAAGTCTAAAACATCTGAATGTGATCAGAAGTTCGACATCAAACAAAGCTGAGCTGCTTGAGTTATGCTCTGATGAAGAACATGAACAAATAAGGCCCCCAAATACTGATTTCTGAGCTTTTAATTGTAAATTCAAATTGTAAATTGTGCTTTAAAGTGAATATAAACTTTTGTTTTTGAAAATTTGAGTCAAACTCTGTAAATAAATACTTTAAATGACAGTATTTTCATGTGAAATTTGGTACACATCAGTACCAAACACTAGTTTATAGAATAAAACAAAAATGTAAATTTTTGACTAATTGTGAAAATATTTTCTTTTGAGGTGTAACATGTTTTTACCACCTGTAGTTTTAATGTATGCTAACAGTGGACAGAGTTGTATTATTTTAATTAATGTAATAAATTAATTGGGCAATCATTAATCCTGTTCATCTTAGTGGTGAAGTAAAGGTTACCTCAGCCGGTACACTCACAACATAAAATTAACAGAGGTGCTGAATAACAAACCTCTAAAAGTGTCGGAACACGAGGTAACTTTCACCAGGATTACCTCCACATTTTCCCCAACCCCTTCCCTGTGTTTAGTCTGACCCTCAGCATTTTTATAGCTCTGCCTTTCTCTCTTTTTTTTCTTTTAGGTGGATGGACACAGTCCATTGAAGCATGCTAACGCCTCTTTTCTACCCTAATGACCCAGTCAGAAGGATAATAGCCAAAGTGCCAAAGCTTTTATAGCCAGCTAAGCATTTAAACCTCAACTTAGCTTTCTTTTCTTACCTTTTTCTCAGAGGACGTGGTTTCATTTTTGTCTTTGTAGACTAAAGAAATATGAACACAGTGGAGCCTTCCTGAAACAGCTATCTGGCTGGAGTAAAAGAAGAGGAAGGGAAGAAGAAGAGGAATGTTTTATTGATCCCCATAGGGAAATCCTCTCTATCTTGAAAGAGATTTTTAATAATAATATTACTTTTTTTATAATGTTTTTAAGAGTTATATTATTTACTATGTACATTATTTAAGTTATTTATTGTAATCATTTATGCTATTACTTAATAATTTAGAGGGATATGTTAGCTTTAATATGCGGCATCTCTTTAGCTGGGTCACAGTGACACAAGGCCTCTGAGATGTTTATATTTTTAGGCTCTGCTGAAGGCTGTTATCACAACATGTTTTCTATATGGTCATGAGATGAGTCATACTGAAACCACCAGAGCTGAACACCAATACTATTTTTAATGAAATGGTAAAATGTCTCAATTTCAACTACTGATATGTGTTGTATCATGAATAAAATATGTTTCTATGACATTTGCAAATCATTGCCTTATGCTTTATTTACATTTGACAAAGTGTCCCAACTTCTTTTGGAATTGGGGTAGTATATCATTTTCTTTGTTAACATGAAACAGTAGTCTCAGAAGAACATAGCTCAGAAAGCTTATTAAACAAATGCAATGAGTTGTTTGTTTTAGTAAACCGTCAGTTAATTTAGAGAAACACAAACAAATTATATTCGATTTAACAGCAAATGTCCATGTCAAAGCCTGTTTAAGCAACATATTAGGACACATTTCAGACTCAGTCAGCTCACAGAAGATGTTCACACTTGTGCTTATGCCACACATTTCTATCTCGAGATGAAAAATAGGAACAAAGATTTAAGGAGAAAGTTTGAAAGACACTCTCACTTGACCTATTTTTAAATAATATGCTGAGTGAGTGAAAATACTTCCTGTTTCAGTGCCACTTTTCTTTTTGCAAGTCAGTTGTTTTAAAATGGTATAATTGGTTTAATAAATTTTAATGACACAATGTTACATTCCTCTAAAGACCAGAAACCATTATAATAATATTAGTATATATATTAGTGTTCTTTTTCTAATTTCAAATGTCTAAGCAAGTATAGGGTTTATAAACACTGTAACAAATGTATGTAGTTTTATCAGCATTGTTACTGTATAATAAACAAATGTTACTGTAGAACCTGTTTGCATTACTGTTTGTTATGGGGTGTAGTTTGGATGTGGTACCTATTGTTAAAAATGGTTTTACACTGTCATGCAAACATTGTCCAGTGGACTAATATTGCCCTCGGTAGATGCCATTTTTAAAATCTTGCACCTGTTTCAGGTGTATCTCAGCAAAAAAGACAGCGTTTTTTATTGGTCGCTATTTGTGATGGGCATTCTAGCTCTTCTCAGACTGGTGGCTCTTATGGCTCAGTACACTGAAATGAGCCCATTCTTACAGCTTCCAAAACTGCTCTCTTTTTCATTTTTTTTTGTTAGCTTTTTGCTGCTTAGCTTAACCTGTTCATAAAATAATGTAAATTCATCAGTGATGTGTGGTGAGGTTTATGACTGGTGAGGCAACCCACACTGACATTTAAGACTTAAGATCACAGATGACTGAGCCCAAGGAGACAATACTTTATAGTGCACACAAACATGCAAAAGAAATGCCTGCAAACAACCAATAAACTTCCTGTCATCTTCTCACGCTTTTAACACATGTCCCATGCTTTTTTTTTCAGTGGCTGTTTGTAACATGTATTAGCAGACCTTTAGCTTTTAGTGTTGTATAGGTGTGTAGAAATGTTTAAATTAATTAATTAATTAATTAATTAATTAATTAATGTAGAAATACATAAATAAGTAAATATATAAACAAATAAATGTAGATATGCAAAAACAACCCAAATAAATGTTCATGCATGGAAATGTAGAAAAAGATTCCTGATCTAAATTTAAGTATGTCTTTTTTCACTGACAAAATGTATTAATTTGTTTATTTATTTGTCTATACAATTATTTATGTGTATTTATTCATTTATATGTGCATTAATTTATTTATATGAGCATTTATTTATTTAAATGTATGCCATTTTTCATTCTCCATATACAGAGATTTGTCTTTTTGCAGCTTCTCTAACAATATATGATAAATTAAACTTGTGTGTGTTGTTGTGCTAGTGAGTGTTAGCATCATTTAGAAAGCTTATCAGTATTTTTTCTGTCTAGCTTAAAGCATCATTACTGAAATGCACCGAGGAGAAATATCACAACAGGTAAGAGTTTTTAACATTTTTTATAAATATTTTTCTTCACCTCCTTGAAGAGCTGACTTACAGATAATTTCTTAGGAAGACAGAATTATTTATTACTACTTATTTGGATGTAATTAAAATCATAGAAGAGTTTATAAAAGAAATGACCACAGGACCCCCATGTACACTTAATCCACTCTGAATAGGGTTACAGAGCTGTCAATCCAGCCTAAACCGTCTACATCAGTAACATATTCTTTTTTTCCTCCACTGTTGGGAAGAATGCTCCAGTCCAGGAGAAAGAAACAATTTCTGTTTCATATTTAACTTCAGTGTTTTTATGCATTTCCACTTTAAACTCATTCATTTAATTGCACTGTTTAGATTCTTAAAATACTTAAATACTTTCCAGTGAATTAATGTTACTTGGATACATGTGACTGTCAGCAAGTAAATGTAAAACATTTTAACATGTAAAATGATTAATTAAATGATCAAACAAATGATTGGTTTCATTGTCTACACTTTATTTTAATTATTGTATTAATTTACTGTAATTAAAATTAATGCTGCAATGCCTGCTACAGTATTCTTAATATTTGCTGTGCTAAAAAAGACAGCACATTATTATTATGATGACAATTACAGTATTGTGATTACTGTAGTAAACATTACAGTATTATATAAGTACTGTGATTAAATTTAAACATAAGTAAACATATGTTTGTTTTTGTATTATGTTTGGAATGTACTAAAGCAACTTACTAGCTAAGTGCTGTCAGCTAGTTACTGTATATTTCATAGTATTCTTCTTACAGTGCAGTCTTGTGCAATGTTTTAAATTTTAGAGACCCCTGTTCAAATTGAATGTATTTTCCCTCAGTGACAGTAAGTCAACCCTCCTCTATAGGAGAACAACAAACAGTGTCATGCAAAAGTTTGTTCAAACTTTCCTTGCTAGCCAGAGATTTTGATGAATAGGGGACTGAAAGGGTCATGGAAAATCATTCATTTTGTGCCTTTCCAAAATGTATCAGATTAAGATGTTAAATTTTCTGATGAGGAAATATTACAGGTTTACTTCTTACATGAATGTAAAATTTGTGCAGGTGTCTCTACACAGTAGAATAGAACATCACCATTCCAGAATTTTCCTGAATCTTGCAGTCACAGGACTTTTGAGCACCTTTCATTTTTTAAACTGAGCAATTGTAGAGAAAAATCTTCTACTCAGCTCTACTACAGTTCTACTACAGCTCTATCAGCTTCTACTTCAGCTCATCTTCTACTCTGTTGACTATTTACACTGTAACTATGGCATTTATTTATTTCAGGGTCCTGTTTCATATGCCATAAGTTTTGAAAGGAACACATTTTATGTTATTTTTTGTTCTTCTATATTCTAAATTTTGTAAATAAACAGTAAGTGAGTATTAAAATACATACACATGTATTCTGTTTACTGGATGTGTTCATTTATTTTCTTTTGAAAAATAATCAAATATGCAATTTAACGAGACGTATAAATATTTGCATACATATATATGTTGAAAGCAATAATTAGTCTGATTTCATAATAGGTCCAGTGTAGTAAGGACTGTACATTTTGCATCATTATCTTTGTTGTTTCAAATACACATCTAATTGGCTTCTCTAAGTGGGGGTTTTCAGTTATGCTTTCTTGACCTGAACTGACTTTTGCATAATAGAGTTAACCAATACTAGAAGGAGTTAATTGAGACTGTTTTGCAGTACCATATTAGTTTATTTTAAAACAAAATGTTTAATTATCCACCTGACAAAATTCAGCCCTCAGCCTTCAATATTTTTTTTAATTGATTCATTATATAAAGAGTAGATACAAATAAGATGTATATGCGTTTGTGTTGAGGACATACGGATGTGGTTAATTTAAAAGGAGGAAAGCGTGGCAGCGAAGCAGAACTGCACTGGAAAAAGTGACTGCTCACATTTGAGGTGAGGGGTAAAATGTTTCAGATGTTTTCTTACAGTTGGGCCTCTGGGTATCCTGTCACAATGTTTCTTTTGAATTAAGAACTGAACTTTCATTTGGCAACTCCACAACATGAATTTTCTTCTGCTTCAAACATTTTTGACAAGTGTATTTAGGGTGGATGTCTGAGTTTAATGTGATGGACAGATTCCATGATATTGTACTGGAATTTGTTGAATATATAATTTGAACAATATCTGCAAGTCAACATGTGGATAACCCCATAATATGACCACCTTATTTCACAGTTCAGATGAGGCATAACCATGGTTTTGAGTTTTCTCAATTTGTTCACACTCTGCCTGATAGTAGACGATTGATTGATGAAATCCAATCTCTTTAAAATCGTTTTGTAACCTCTAGCCTAATAACTAGAGTGAGAGTTTTCAGTTCATAAGAGAATGCTGTGATAAAATGCAAGAGATAATTTGATTATTTTGTCCAGTAAATAAATTTAAATGTTTGTTTTTTTTATTTAAGAGCCCTGTGACTAACTACTAAATCTAACACTTAATTTTAGCATATTACTTGTTATGCTGTAACCTTATGATTTAAAATCACAAAGTGATGAGTTCAGGTATGTTATCTTAATGCTACATCCACAACAGCAACTGACAATCATTATTACCTTTTGTCCCAATTGTTTAGACTGCAAAACGAGCACAAAATTGTTTGATTTGAGCACAAAATATGTGTGTCACTTGATTATCTCTGGTTTGTAGCAAATACTAAGACAACCAATGCAAATATTTGAGCCTTGATGGATGTGGTTACGTGTAGCTGGATAAACAAATTTAGCTTGTCCTCTTACAGTTTTTCTCAGTTGTTTACACACATTTTCTGAAAACATGCCTCATACTATCAGAACTCTACACACAAATAAAAAAAACACACACAATGGGCAAAACTCCTCAATTCTCCTGTAAAATGACATTTATACATTCAAAACAATGTTACCTCTTTTCAAAAAGGTATTTTGTTTTCAGATGACACACGAACCTTCATATTAATAAATATTTATAAGAGCCAGTTGAACACTGATGTGCTCAGTGTAAAACACTATGATGAATGGAAAACACTTCTTCTCCATTCATCTTACTGACTTAATGGCTGTTCAGTATTGCACTTACTACATGCAGTACATACATAAGTCTGTTCTAAAAAATGTTCAATATTCTTTTTATACTCAGAACACACAAATACACGTTACCAAATATATTTTATTATTCCCATAAAACCAATGCACACAGTGTACATCCCAACCAACACAAAGTTGCACATACAGTGGTCTACATACAAAATAACAGAATCATTTACTGTACACAGTTACAGTAAAAAAAAATGCTGCATCCTCTCTTCTGTTTCAGTCTGACCACAGCACCTCATCCACATCTCAAGCAATGTTTTCCCTGGTTAAGCAGTCGGGGAAATATTGTGTAGCATGGTGAATCCAGCCATGAAAAGCATCAACTACTATATCTACACATGTGTCTTCCATAGCTTGGAAAATAGATATACACATTTGTGAATTTAGGTCCATGGTTCAGAGTGATAAGCTTATACTATCAAAATTTTGAAATATTGAATTGTTTTCAATTATTTTTCTTTGTACATGGTGTAATGTTATTGTGTTATTTTCTAGGACCTGATGTGAGCAGCTACAGGAAACCAGTGAAGTGAACACAGCAGTGGAGTGACGTGAGAGAACTTGGGTTGATTGAAGACCTGCTGAGCAGTTGCATTTTTCTATCAACTGCAGGGGTCTGATGGTGCTTAGAGGAAGACCAGCCAAGAGTGAGTTGCAGTATTCAAGTCTTGAGATGACGAGAGACTGGACAAGCACCTGGGCAGCATCCTGGGTCAGAAAGGATTGGATTCATCGAATGTTGAAAAGGAGGAACCTGTACAAACATGTTTGCGATTTGAGTAGAAAATGATAGCTGGTCACCAAAAATCACACCAAGGATTTTTGCTTCTTGAGATGATAAGACAATTGAGTTCTCAAACAGGACAGGAAGTTTAAGATGCAGACCAGTGGTTCCAAGAATGAATAGCAGCTCAGTCTTGCTAGGGTTGAGCTTCAGGTGGTGAGTTTTCATCCATGTGGAGATGTCTGCCAAACATGATGAAATGCGGCTGGATACCTGAGTGTCAGAAGGAGGGAAGGAAAGCATCAGTTGAGTGTCATCGGCATAACAGTGGTATGAGAATCCATGAGAAGAAATTACT
>BRDA01044070.1:0-12872 GCA_036984385.1 Crenuchus spilurus
TATTTCTAAACTTGAGAAACTGGTCTCCTCTGTCCCCAGACGTCTGTTGAGTGTTGTAAGAAGAAGGGGGGATGCCACACAGTGGTAAAAATGACGCCATGTTTCATTGTTGACGCCATGAAATTTTGAAACAACATATTTTTCCCTTAAAATGATACATTCTCTCAGTTTAAACTTTTGAATTTGTTTAGTGTCCCAACTTTTTTGGAATCCGGTTTGTATGTGGCACATAATCCTGAACACACAGTCAGCACCGTGAAACATGGTGGTGGCAGCATCATGCTGTGGGGATGCTTTTCTTCAGCTGGGAAGATGGATGGAGCTAAATACAGGACAGTCCTGGAGGAAAACACTTGAGCCTGGGATGGAGGTTCACTTTTCAGCAGGACAACAACCCTAAACATACAGCCAGAGCTGGGGTGCAATAAATTGATAGTTAGATTAATCTCCGAAGGAAAGTCGGGTGTTACAGAAGCTCAGTGCTGACTGGCGTTCACATTGGCACTAATTGCTCTGAATAGTAATATCAGAGGCCCAGTCAGTGATTTTACCGAACACACTGAGCTTAATGGCTGTTAACGTTTGATTGTGAATTGAAGTGAAACAGCTTCATGTAAAGCTTTGTTTGTGTTGAAGGCTGTGATCTGAATGCAGTGTTAGCTCAGCACACAGAGTTTATCAGTCAGCACAGCTCCCGTCACAAATCAGACAGCATGAACACCACCTACACTTACACTGCCACCTACACTTACACACTGTAGTCCTTCTGTTTCTCTGTATGCTTTATTCAGCCTGTTCTTCAGTAGTCAGGACCCCCACAGAGTGGTGGATCATTCTCAGTGACACTGATGTGGTGGTGGTGTGTTAAACACTGTGTCCACTCACTGTTGATACTTCTGAAGTAGATGGGGCTGGAATGGATGATGGTGATGCTTCCTGAGTGGCAAATTGCTGCCATCTGGTGTGTGGAGTGGGTGAAGATGTTCCCTTCGAATTTTACCCAAAATGATTATCCTCAGAAAATTATCCCAAGAAAATGAGCTTGAGTCATCCATCCAATCATTATCTTAACCACGTAATGCTGGCCGGGGTCACGGTGGGTCCCCCTACCCCTTCACTGGGCACAGGGCATTACAGAGTCAAACGCAGGGCAAGGTGCCAATCCATCACTGGGCACACACACACACACCAGGACAATTTAGGGTGGAAAATCAAGTCACCTAGTAAAAAGGAGTAAAATTAGGTTTGGATATGATAACGTAATGCCCTGCCCTGCGCCCGGTAAAGGGGCAGGGGACTCACCGTGACTCTGACCAGGATTAGCAGAAGATAATGGAAGGATGGATGAACTTCAACATAAAACGGGTTAATTGAGAACTGCAGTAGATCTTGTTTTGTTTTTTTTGTTTTGTTTTTTTACAGTTTCTTTGGCATTTTTTTGTCTTAATGTTGATCAGTATGGACTCATAGCGGAGATATAATCTCAAATGATTACAAAATCAAATGAAAAAGACTTGAAATATGTCATTTTACATTTAATGAATATAAAATATATATGAGTTTACCTTTTTTGCATTAAATAATGAACACAAATGAACTTGTTTTAGATATTCTCATTGTTGGAGATGCACCATACATACAGCAAACATATGTAAGAGGTGAAATTGCAGTAATAACCTTTTTACAGCACTCTGCTGTTATTGTGTACATTTTATTTACTGTAAGTACTGTAAATAGTCTACAAAGCAAAACAAGTGGCCTAATCAAATGAAGTGTAAGTTAATTATTTGATTATACTGTATTATTAAACTTGCATGTTGGGGTGTGGCTCCTGCACCACTAGAGGGAGCTGTTGATATAGTAATCCTGGGCTTGTGCGGGGGAGGAGTATGGCTGTATGAATATTCAGATATCAGGAGGAAATGACTTTATCTGATATTGCTCGGCGGTATTCACACATAATTTGCTCTTTCTATCTAATTGTTATAAATGGCGTGATCTTCTGCTTGTTCGGCTGCCGTGTCTGGATTTACTCCACATTGTGTTCAGCAGTGTGTGTTTCATCTGCATCTCTCTCATACACACACACACACGTTTCTGTGAATTGTGGGGACATTGCATAGACTTACTCAAACCTTAAAACCCTAAACGTAACTTCTAAACATTTACGATTTACGTTACAGAGACCAGATTTTTAGAAAGGTCCCCACTGTGTGAGGGTTTAAACAGGTTTTGGTCCCCACATTGTTGCATAAACCTGGTACATACACACAAACCCACTTTAGTAGTACTATACTAGTGAGGACATTCTGTAATACTGAGTAAAAATAAACCTAAACTTAACCTTAGTAACCAAAGCTCCAAGCTTCTACTCTTTAATTAAAAAAAAAAAAAAAAGTTTGTAAGGAAAACACACAGCTCTTCTGAGGACCAGCAAAATGTCCCCACTTTTACAGATCTGACATTCCCATCATTATGAGGACTTTCAGTCCCCACCAGGGAAAAATACAAGAAGACAAACACACACACACACACACACACACACACACTGCCTGGAAACACTTTAGCACTAATGCTAGATATGAGTACAGCAGCAGGGGCCAAATTTGCAATAATTTTACTGTGATTAATCATCATCTAAACAATCATGGCAGCCCTAATATTAGCACTGTTTCAGAATTTGCTGTTCAAGTGGCATAAACAAAGTGATTGTTTTTTTTTGTATATCACTCAAAAAAACATTCTCTTGTTCAGTCCACAGTAGTTTAGCCCCGCCCATTCACATACAAGTTACAAAGAGTGATTCACAAGCCTATCAACATTTTTAAATGTATTTTTTATTATTGAATTAACATTATAATGAAAGCTTTAAGGCTTTATTGATCTAGTCGTATAGTTACATCCCCTGTCTACTTATTTCTATGATTATCTATAGTGTTTGAGAATAATGTTTTTTGAATCAATCTTGTGGGACTGTCTTTGCCATATGAGTAGTTGTAGTGTCATGGGACGGATGCAAGACAGAGGGCGGAGTCAAGCTCAATCTGGAATTTGGCCCAATTTAAGAACATGATGATTCAAGTGCAGAGAGAGGAGCGGCAACTAAAAAATAAAGGAAAAACAACCCCAAAACGCTATACAAACAATAAATGCCTCAGCCTGGGATGAATAAGTGCAGGGGAGATGGAAAGGTGTGGTGCATACATGCTTCTGCTGCACGCAAAAAGAGAGATGAAAAAATGAAGCTCTGAGGAAAAAAAACCTCAAGGGTGCTAAAGGCACAGGTTCTACTCTTTCCTGAGGTGCCCTGCCACCTGGGTGGGTCTCAACAGATTCCTATGCTCTACAAGTGCAGTGCATCTCTGGGGAGCCTCTACAGTCCCACTTCAGGGGATCTACCGCAGGAAAGCCTCCCTACAGGAACTAATACGTCAGCTACGGGAGGTTTCAGTGGCCCACTGAGCGCCAAAAAGGAGGAAGAGCCGCCGTACCGCACCACCTCTTGAATTATAGATATAGCACATCTGGCTTGCGCTTCCTCCTTATGCAACAACAACAAAAAAACAAATCCTGTGAATTGTCGAGTGCAGTTAATATAGAATGCATAGTCCCTGACCTTCTTAAACTAGACTGAGAGGAGGCCAGGGACTTGGAAACAGAGATTTAGGAGATACAAATTGGGGCAAGCTGGACCACTGCGAAAAAACCTGTCTGCAGACCAGGACACTAAAACGAATTCATTAATGAAATGAAATGGCTTTGCACCAGACTACTGTGCCTTTAAGAAAGTCAGTAATGAGTTGAATGTGATGAGCTGATTTCTGTTGCTAACCAGTAAGGGGATAGGGGCTCGCCCCAGCGACCTATCACTGAATCAACGGGGGTAACCCAGTAGCGACAACAAGAAAAGAACCCACCCTTGCGGCCAATCGCCACTCTGCAGGGGGCGGTCCCTTACATGTAGAAGCAAAATAGCAGCTACTCGGTTCTACCACTGATCCTTATGGGTCAAGCTGAAAAAGGTTCACAATAAACAGAATAAGCATTTCTTGCATATCATTTTGCTAAATTACATCTTTACTAATAAAAATACATTTTAAAGGGTCTTAAAGGGCTTTAAGTCCAAGCAATCATGTCTGTCCTGTGCATGTAGTTCTAATGGTGTGTTCATTAGTGTATGAACACCAAGAGCTCATCCAAGATTGGTGCTCTTACAGATTTTATAAGGCTCTAAAGAGTCTGAGGCCTGTTCTCCAATTACTCTCTGACAGGCCTCGGTGTTTGTGCAGCTGTAGTTCTTTGCTGGAGGGAAGCTTTAGCACATTTCCAAGTTTCAGTGTTAAATAAGAACTTCAGGGACCAGCGCTGGGCCATTGCTCATGCTCCGTACGTGCACACTAATTGTGCTTCATGCTATTGACTTGAGCTTGCAAGTGTGTAGGTAGGACCATGGAAAAACAGCCCTCGAGACAAACCTCATATCAACACATCTTTCTCAATACCAACAAACTGTAAAACCTACTGCAGACACTCTGCTGTGATTTACTGAAGAAAACTATTTATCTGCTGTGGGCTAATGAAACATTTGGCCGAATGCTGAACACGGTTCATTTCTTCATTTATATAAATTATAACATTAGTAACTAAACTATTTCCCAAAATAAGTCTTTGTAGTTAGTCAGGAATGAATGTCTGTATTTTAATAAGTGGCTTTGACATCATTAGGTTTAATAACGTGAGTTTAATTAATTATTATTTTATTATATTTGTATATAAAACAAAGGGCAAGATGGCGCACTCTCCCTAGCACTATACTATACTATAGTATATGATCCATCTGAGCTTTCCTCCATGCGCGCTAGCTGCTCGGCGGTAATGTATGGCTTGACGTACAGGAGGAGACCTGTGATTGTCTGCCCCCTCCCAGAAGAGTCAGGGACAAGTGATGGTGATGGAGAGAGTTGATAAAAGGGGCGGGTTAATTGGGCAAAAAAAAAAACATGGTTTAGTACAGAATTCCTGATACATCCAGGCCACTAGGTGTCAGTATAATAGCTGTTTCATAAACTGAAAAAGAGTCTTTGGAGAAAATTTCTGATCGCTCCTTTAAGTTATATAAGTGGTTTCAAACACTGTATGACAAACATTTATGTATAAAACATTTACAAAATATGTTACATAGCGATAAACAGTAGTCTAATAGCTGCCATCTTCAAACCTGAATTTTTTTCTGTACTTTTGTCCATATTTAGGTTCCATATGTCTTTGGGAAATTCTGCAAATTAAATTTCCTGAACTATGTCTTTCAGAATAAATGTAGATGTACTAATTAGTGTAATCTGAGTATATAATTGATGTGTAGTCCAAAGTACTTCTAAAATATTCTAACAAATTAAAAGATAAAAAAGATTTTTCCTTGTATATGTTATGTGCTACATAGCAGATAATTAAATGAGTAATCCGTTGTTTTTACCACCAAAAAGAATCTAACAATATTTATGAAATTAGATGTTTGTCTATAATGTGCAAATAACACAAGATGAAGAATCAAAATTACAAAGTAGTTCCTGAATGAACCAGTTTAGGCTTCATAGAGCAGATCCCCCCACCTGGGGGCAGCCATGTTTACAAGTTTAGTATAAATAAATACAGGCCACTAGGTGTCAGTATAATGGCTGTTTCCTAACTTGAAAAATAATTAAATTGCTGATTGGTTCTTTAAAAATTTTTTTATAAAATTGCTGATTGGTAAAAATAAAATTAGAAAACTAGAAGATATAGGCATAAAATTTATTTAACACATTTTCTCATATAATATCCAAATTGTTATTGCAATTGAATGCCATAACATCAGTAATTATGCAATAATTAAACTATATTTTATATTGTTATGAATTAAGTCAACACAGTGACCTTAACCTTCACATTTTTGTTATACGCATTTCAGTAATTTCTGCTAGCGCCTCTATGGGATTTGCCATGTTAGGTTAACAATAACTAGTGAAGTGGACTAGTGAAGTGCCTTGATTCCTGCTGGCGTTGTGATGGAAGCTGGGGTTTTGTAGTCTTCTCGTGCAGTGAGTGCAGACAGGTGTGGTGATTTGAGAGAGTGTGTGACTCCATCTGTAGCAGATGCTACTCTTCAGTCCTTTTGATCAGACTGAAGAGGCTCTATAAAAGAGTTGTTTTATTCTCAGAAGAGGCTTAATGGAAATATGTATTGACTCAAAGCCAATCAGCTTGCTTCTACATGAAGAGGGCCAGAGGTGCTTTGTAATTTTGAGGGGGTCACCAATGACCTTAGAGACCTTAGAGAAAGTCAGATTACAGTGAGATGCTGTTTGATGTTGATTATCAATGAAAGTAGTCTGACTTAGTGATTGAGAACGTATGGAGACCACATAAGAGATGCTGAGCTTACTGGCTGGGATTTTAGACTAATGATGGCTGTCTTCAGACTTTTTATCTGTTGGAGTCAACAGTTTTAGAGAAAATGAATTTGTGTGTGAGGCTCAGATTTTTGTTTTTAGTACATGTCAGGTACTGCGGCAACGCCCTGTGTAATCTGTACAGACCACCCAAAGGCATTTTTTATGCTTCAGTTTTGTTGTGGCACAAGCAATGACAGCAGCAAGTTGTTGTACTTCCATGTTTATTTTCTCCTAGGTATGTGTTTGGGTTGTGTTTGGTTCGGTTCAGTAACAGGTTGAAGTGTGGTGAGTTGCGCATTTTTTCATTCGGCATAAAGTCAGCAAAACTCAGTGGAAAAGTGACATGTATGATTACAGTGCAGGTAGACAAGTGTTCATTTCTGATGACTAATATCTGCAGCTGTAGGAGTGGAAGCCGGCGCCTGTTCAGCCGTCTGCATCAGTCACCTGCAGATACAATGAGATTTTAAAGCCCTCAGTTATCCTTATGGACACAAAACGGGATGTTGGTTATATATGAGTGTAGTGTATAAGTGCCTAGTACAGTATTCATGGTGCAACAATTCATTAACCAGAAGGATGATGACAAACTCAGCATTATTTTCAGCAAGATTGAGCAACGTACCACACGTCACATGCCAACATGATGGAAATTGCAACAGAGTCATTGCAAAGGCACTGTGGCAACCAAGGTCACCAGACATGATGTTACCAGATTTTATGTGTGGCTATCTTTAGGGACGTGTATACATGGTCAAGCCAAGGTCCAAAGCTGATTTATAAGCAAACACTGAGCCTGAAATCTTGGCTATAGCCAAGTAAACACTGAGCCTGGAAATCTCGCCAACATGCTGCAACAAACCTTTCACAACATAGAGCATTGGTTCAAGTGTGCTTGGACGCTGATGGTGGACATTTTTGACACATGTTGTAACATCAGTCTTTTTCATACAGGATGAGGTGTATTTAATAAATGTTTTATCACCAGATCTTCATCAGTATTAAAGTTCTTCACAGTCATTTGGGTAAAGAAGCAAACAGGATACCTTATATAACTGCTAGTCCGTGGCTAATCCATGCTAGTCCTGTAGTGGCTGATCCATGCTAAATCCTGTAGTGGCTAATCCATGCTAAATCCTGTAGTGGCTAATCCATGCTAAATTCTGTAGTGGCTAATCCATGCTAGTCCTGTAGTGGCTAATCCATGCTAGTCCTGTAGTGGCTAATCCATGCTAGTCCTGTAGTGACTAATCCATGCTAGTCCTCTAGTGGGTAATCCATATTAGTCCATACAGTCAATGTTTTTTTTCCCTCACTATGTTACTTGATGTATTGATGTCAAACACTAAATTACCAATCAAACCAAGGTGGGAAAATATTGCAAAAGCACTTCAGCATCGAGCTAATGACGCTAGTCAACATTGCTTGACAAACACGACAGTTGTTAGTTCATGCATAATTTAGGTTAGCATAGCTGACAAAGCTCTTTAATAAACGTATAATCATGTATGATTTGTGTCACATCTGCGATACTGTTTGCGATTTTAAATACACTAAAACTAAACATGGCCTCTTCTGTTTGAAGAATGGACGTTAGCTAACAATAGCTTTTGCTAGCAGGCTAGTTATTTGTTATTGGTTGTACCTCCAATGTTAAAAGCATGATTCTCTCAAAAATGACACAAGTTTCCACTATCCTCAGATGTACTCCATCAGCCAACAGTCCAAATGTTACATACTTTTGAAGCTTATAGGCTAATTATGCTAGCCAAACTTACCTAATGGTTCCTGTAAAAATACATCAGCAGAACTTCTCACCACTCACCCAAACCTCATTCATATCTCAATTAAATTCTCACAGATCAGTCTGAAAACAGACCAATTTTAATTGGGTCATTATGGACATTATGGACAAAAGTGTTGGGACACCTGTTCATTCATTATTTCTTCTAAAATCAAGGGCATTAAAAAGAGTTTATCCTGCTTTTGCTGGACTTTGTGTAACCATTGGAGCATTGCTTTGTGGATTTGATTGCATTCAGCAACAAGAGTGTTGGTGAGGTCAGAATGTTGGATGATCCCCACCACCACCATCTCATCCCCAACTCATCCCAAAAGGATGGAGCAGAAAACACACATCCATTGCTCCACAACTTAATGCTGTGCCCTCTAGCCCACACCTGGCATTATATGGTATCAACAAGTTCATGTTCAGTCCTGTTCTAGGACTCTATTCTACAGGGACTAAACAAGCTATGTGTACATCTGTGTCAACTTAAAGTATCTAAATGCATTAATTGGAAGGGGTGTCCACAAACATTTGGACATCATCATCATCATCAGTGCATCCACACGTTTCCCTGCTTTTGTTGGCATGACCATTGTCCTGAGGTTATCTTGAGCTACAGCACAGCCGTGTTCTCGGTTTTGTTTTGTCCCGTCTTCTTTTCCGGCTTCATCCTTCATTGGCCGATGCTGTTGCCATGGCGCTGATGTGTCCAGCAGAAAGCCCTGCTGGAATGTGGGGATGAGTTTGACTGACAGCTCTTGTCCTCACGTTCTCAAAGGCGCTTTGTCGCTTTTTCCCAGGCCTCCAATTAGCAACTGGCCTGGATCACTTTTGCACACAGCTATGGCTAAGTCATAATCCTGCTCGGCTAATTGGCCTAATGATCTCGGCTCGTTAGCGCGAGGGCCTGGAGTGCCCCTGCCTGTGTCAAGGTCAGAAAGTGCTGTGTTTTCCAGGCCTGGGGCACAAAGAGAGAGAGAGGAAGGGAGGGTCGGCATGGAAGAAACAGGACAGGAAAACAATGAACTCCTCGGGGATGAGAGCTCCTCCTGGTCTGGTCCTCTAACAGCTCTCCACAGTCTCTTGTGTTTACTGCCTGCCTACCCTCAGGCACTTCTCTTCATCAAGCCAAACAATATGGCAAGAGGAGGCTCATGAACCTCAGGATGATTGCCGTGGATTAGGGAATTTAGAGTGGCTGGTTTTCTTATTTGGTGGATTCAGTGAGAAGGAGTCCCATGAAAGGTGCTCCAGTTCCAAAGTAAATTGGAAAGATTACACTTTAGCAGGCCTGGAGGTCCACAGCCTTGAAGCCATGTGGTATACATGGTATTTTTCCAGTGTACACAGTCTAACCCTGTGAAGGCTGAACCATCAAATGATTGCCAGAATCTTTGAAAATAATGTTTATTTAACCTTCTGACCAATTACGTAAAAGAAATTAAATACAACCCCAGTTCCAAAAATTTTTAAAAACCCATATTATATTCACAGTAGAACATAGAACACAACAAGCGATGAATTTCATGAAACATATTAACTGATTTAGAACTTGATGGCAGCAACACATCTCAGAAAAGTTGGGACAGGGGCAATAAAAGGCTGGGAAAGTAAGCGGCACTAATAAAAAAAAATGGCTGGGGGAGCATCCTGCACCTATGTCACATGACTGGGTATAAGAAGAACATTCTAGAGAGTCAGAGTCTCTCAGAAGCAAAGATGGGCAGAAGTTCACCAATTTGCGAAAAACTGCATCTTTACATTGTGGAACAGTTCCAGAAAAATTGTGAAGATGTTGAATATTCCACCGTCTGCAGTGCATAATATCATCAAAAGATTCAGGGAATCTGGAGGAATATAATCTGGACAAGGCCGATGGTCATTATTCGATGCTAGCCATCTTTGGGGATGGAAATCACTGCATGGGCTCAGGAACACTTCAAGAAATCATTGTGATTTCAGCAGGCTAAGATGCTGACACTATGACCAGAGGATTGTGAGTTCGAATCCCGGTCATACTGTTTGCCATCAACAGCCGGGGCCCAAGAGAGCAAAAATTGGCAATCTTTCTGGGTGGGTAGATGGCGCTCTCTCACTCTCTATTACTCTCACATTGCAATGTCCGCTGGCTACTGATTGTTCCATTCAGAGCTGGGAATCCTGCGCTTTCCTTCGAGCACATTAGGCTTCCCAGTAGTTAGAAAAGAGATGGTGGCTGCATCACACGCAGCGGAGGAGGCTTGTGCTTGTCTTCACCCTCCTAGAGTCAGGGACAGTGTAAAGTGATGGAGAGAGCCCCCTAGTGGATGGAATGGGTTAATTGGCTACTACTACTACATTGGGAAGGGCAGAAAATTGGCCCTAAAAATTATATATATTTATATAAAGAAATCATTGTGAACACAGAGGCAAGTTGAAGCTGTATCATACAAAGAAGAAGCCATATGTCAACATGATCCAGAGACACTGCCTATCTTCTCTGGGCCAAAGCTTGTTTAAAATAGACTCAGAAACTCATATTTAATGAAGATCTCACTGTGAACTCAACCATTTCTCATCCAAGATTTGTCTCATAATATAGCTTTTAAAACGATTCTGTTTATCTCGCCTGAAGTATCTCATGTCCTCTTCCGGTCTCACACTGTTTCTCTGAAGGAATTTTTAATCAGTTAAGTCTCCTGAGACATGAAGATATCAAACCTCATGTTTAATAAAGATCTCAATATGAACTCAAATATATCTCATCCACGTTGCTTCTCGTTTCTGAAGCTGTGAATGTCTATCGTGTACTTGGGTGAGAAATATCCCGTGTCTTCTTTTGGTCTCATGCTGTTTCTCTGAAGGAATTTTAAATCCTGGAGAATCTCCATTAAGTCTC
Organism: Crenuchus spilurus; assembly: GCA_036984385.1. NCBI lineage: Eukaryota > Metazoa > Chordata > Actinopteri > Characiformes > Crenuchidae > Crenuchus > Crenuchus spilurus. The sequence goes on from BRDA01044070.1 coordinate 11,099, forward strand.
CTGAGACATCAAAGAGCAACATTTGAGCTACACAGTTTTCCTGTGGCTGCTCTGGTGATGGATCTTTCCCGCAGTATTGTGGGGATAGTCTTTCTTTAAGGGTTTTTTTAAACTAGCACCTGGTAGAAGAAATACATTGTATGTGTTCTCCTCTCCAGTCTGGCACACTCTCTCCAGCAACGTCTTTGCTAATTGCTTCCTCCTGTCAGTCAAAGCTGGAGGAGGCGAGGCACACAGCTGGACACCCATTTGGAGAGCTATGGAGTGTGTCCTCCTGTCTGACTCACCGCGAGTGTGTGTGGAGAATGGAAGAGCGAAGCTGTCGTCAGAGTTTAGCCTTTTGGCCAAGACGGAGAAAATGTTTTCAGGTATCAGTCAGAAGTTTGGTTACACCTGTTTGTAGGGATCCCCCCACACCCAATAAGGAGGGAGAAGAAGTAAACAATTTTAAGGTGGTTCTTTAAGTCACGAACAAACAGACGTTTTGGAGTCGATTTCCCAGAGGGCTGTGCAGTTTTCCACGACTTCGTCATCCCGCTGCCCTGGCGCAATACCAGCGACTGTTTACAAATCCACCCGAGATGGTTTCCCTCCCGCAGATTTGTAACAAAGCAGCGTTTCTGCTGTCCTCCCTCCGCTCGAGAGGCTTTTTACCCTCCGAGCTCTTTCAGTTTAATTGCGTTTTGCTTGGGACGACATCGATTCATCCTCTTCTGCTTTGGCGCTCTGTAACCCACAGGGATTCCCCTCTGTCCTTCTCCACACACACACACACACACACACCCACACACACACACACACACTCACTCACACACTTTACAGCACAGCAGAGACAGCAGCTCAGCACAGTTTGTGTTGGTCCTGATGCTGTTTGGTGCACTATACTCAGTCTCGCAGTGACACTGAGGTGTTTAAAAACATCAGCAGCTCTGCTGTGTCTGATCTACTCTACTGTGTGTGTGTGTGGGTGTGTGTGGATTGATTTGCACCCTGTCCTGGGTTTGAGTGGAATGCCCTTCCCAGTGCCCAATTACAGTTCCAAGTGTTGTGTTCCGCTCATCAGAGTCGTCGTTCCCTTCTGGCATCAATGGCCCATGGTGCACCACAACTATGCCATATTAAATCCATTCACCTTCCATACACCTTCACTGCAGAAGCTCTAGAACATCACACATAGTTAATGGTTTCTGAGATGCTGCCTCCACCATGCTTCACCTGGTACACTATTATCATGGCCATCAGTCAAATGACATCCTTTACCCATGATGATACACTCTGCTACAACTGACTAGTGTGCCCTCTCAAGGGGTGGTTATAATATTGTGATATGACTGTGCATGTATCTTAATTCCATATGATCATATATTCTGTATAGCAAAATGTAATATTGCATTAGCTTAAAAACAATGGTAAACTTATGAAGGCTGATATTACGATATGATTAATAATAATAATGATGATGATGATGATAATGATGATAATAATAATGATAATAATGATGATGATGATGATGATGATAACAGTAATGATAATAATAATGATGATGATAATGATGATAATAATAATGATAATGATGATGATGATGATGATAATAATGATAACAATAATGATAATGATAATGATAATAATGATGATGATGATGATAATGATGATAATGATAATGATGATGATAATAATGATGATGATGATGATGATGATGATGATGATGATAATGATAACAATAACGATAATGATAATAATAATGATAATGATAACGATAATGATAATAATAATA
>BRDA01044076.1:0-11357 GCA_036984385.1 Crenuchus spilurus
CATGACAGGCCCTGATACTGACACAACCTCATACCATGACAGACCCTGATACTGACACAACCTCATACTACGACAGACCCTGATACTGATACAACCTCATACCATGACAGACCCTGATACTGACACAACCTCATACTACGACAGACCCTGATACTGACACAACCTTATACCATGACAGACCCTGATACTGACACAACCTCAAACCATGACAGACCATCATACTGATACAACCTCATACCATGACAGACCCTGATACGGACACAACCTCGTACCATGACAGACCGTCATACTGTTACAACTCCCATACCATGACAGACCCTGATACTGACACAACCTCATACCATGACAGCCCCTGATACTGACACAACCTCGTACCATTACAGACCCTCATACTGATACAACTCCCATACCATGACAGACCCTGATACTGACACAACCTCATAACATGACAGACCCTGATACTGATACAACCTCATACCATGACAGACCCTGATACTGACAAAACCTCATACCATGACAGACCCTCATACTGACAAAACCTCATACCATGACAGACCCTCATACTGACACAACCCCCCAAACTATAACAAACCCTGGTACTAACACAACCCATGATGGCTGATATGTCAATATAGTCTTTTAGTATCTGATAAAAAGCCTCAGCAACAAGAAAATATATTTTTGAAGCTGTGTCAGTTTTCATTTAAAATAAAAGTTTCCATCAATTCACAGTTTTCCTGCAAAATTGGGCTTCTAAAAAAAAAAAACCATGAGTTACATATTCCATACATAATACACATATACATACAGTCATGGCCGAAAGTGTTGGCACCCCTGAATTTTTTCCAGAAAATGAAGTATTTTCTCCCAGAAAATTATTTCAATTACAGATGTAATTTTTTGCTATACACATGTTTATAACAAGTTTGTTTATAACAGGCAAATTTGACAATTTGACAAAACTCCAAAAATGGGCCAACTAGGAGAACCTTAATTTCCCTGAAGGAACCACCTAAAGGGATCAATAAAGTACTATCTATCTATCTAAGTGTGTAAAAATTAGGGATGAGTGCATACACCATTATCTGTATCTGTATCTATTCAACCATATAAATTATCTGTATCCGTATCTGTACTCGGAGTGTGCAGAGCCTAGACCAGAATTAAGCGTGGTTTAAATCAGTACATTATTTTAAGTCTGAAATTGATATTGATTGATCAGAAGTTGCTATATGTATTGTTTATTTGAAAACTATTTACAGTTCAACAAGTAACTTTAAATATCACACAAATTGAAATAGAGGCGAGCTAAAGAAAACCTAAGGAGTACTGAAGAGAGCAGTGAGCTAGAGTGAAGCCAAGCACAGAGAGATCAGTCACTGTGTGTGTGTATCAGAGTGGCTGCAGAGATGTGTGTTTAGGGAGGGGTGGGCGCTCTGTGTGACAGGCCAGTCACAGATTGTGAAGACAGTCAGTTACTCAATGAGGATTTTCCTTCAGCACGAGCACAGATGTTGATGAGTTTTACTCGTATCATGCTCGTCAAAAATGCTTTATCCATACTGGATACTCGTCTGAAACAAGTATCTGGTTCAACCCTAGTTTAAGTAATAATAATTCCTTCTATTCACTAATAAGCTTTTGTTCTGGTCAGTGTATTGTCTGTAGTATATGAAATAGTGTTGTTTAGTTAAATTGAATTCTTCTTGTTGAATGTTGATGATGATTGTAGCCTGTAATTCAAAATGGTTTGAACCAGCATGTTAAAAGTGAGTGCTGTGAATTTTCTTTCTCCAGTCTGTCTGTTCTCATGTTCAGTCAGGGGCTATGTGCTGTTATTGTGTATATTTTGGAGTTCTAATGCTTGAAGGGTTTGTAAACATGTTAGTTTTGATTCCATAATGTGCCTCCTATGCCTGCCTTGTTGTGTCACGCCCTCACAGGGGAAGAAGAACTGAGAGCCCCGATGAGTTCAGGGTAAGTTTAGGGATACAGGTTAGGATTAGATGTTAGGATTAGCTATTAGATTTGGGGTTAGGTGTTATGGTTAAGGTTATGATTAGTTGTTAGGGCTAGGGGTTAAAATTAAGGCTAGGTTTTAGGGTTGGTTTAGGGGTTAGGTCTTAAGGTTAGAGGTTGGGATTAGGTGTTGGGGCTAGGGGTTAAGGTTATGGTTACGTTTTAGGGTTAGGTCTTAAGGTTAGAGGTCAGGATTAAGTGTTGGGCTAAGAGTAAAATTTTATGGTTAGGTTTTATGGTTAGGTTTTAGAGCTAGGGTTAGGGTTAGGGTTAAACACATATATAACATATATAACACATATATAACACATCCTGTATGACATTTAAATAGTCCTAGATGTCTCCAATATAAATCCTCCCTATCACGGCTCCAAGAAAACCATCCAGGAAGACTGTGCTGATTATTATAGTTTTTGTGGGGTCTGTTTGTAGATTGTTTTAAAATGTCATTAAGATTCTTATTTTTGCAGTATGCTGATACTACTCTGAGTGGTTGTAATGGTGAATAAAGATTTTGAGTGTTTAGAAAATCTGTTTGATAACTCTGACTGAATTTATTTTACATGTTATAATGAATGGCAAGTGTCTCTGTGGATCTGGCTCCATGAGTGCTGCTGTGCTATTGAGTTGTAATGTTTGAGATTTGTTCTGCTGATAAAATCGTTTAGAATAACCTTGATTTCTCAAAGACTGAAACAATGCTGTGGTGGCTTCTTTGAAATGTTCCTTGAGCTAACATATTCTATGGAAACAGATAAGTTGTGATTTAATCAAACCTTTAAATGTATATTTAGGATGGAAACTTTGTTTATGCAGCAAACAATAACCTTTAAAAAGAGCTTTGTCATAAGAGTGTTGTTATTCTGCTGCACTGGTGAAAAGAAGACAGTTGTCTCCATTAATTTTAGTTGCATTGTCTGTTCCCAGTATGCCATAGATATGTTAGCATAGGCAGGGGAAAAATTTCCCGCCTCAGCCTTGACCCTAGCCCGCCTCTGCTCTGTCATGTGTTCATTTATGTTTGTCCACATGTTCGGTGTGTTTACTTTTTTCCACGTGCCTGTTACCATGTGCTTCTGTTGATGTTCACGTTATGTCTCCATGTCCCCATCATCATATCGTTATACCCTCATTATAATCTGCACCTGTCTTGTTTCATCTTTCAGCCCCATTTGTTCATCCCAGTGTGATTACGTGTGTTATGTAAACTCCCCTATGTGTGAACCTGCAAATTATTTTGTGAAGTAAATTCCAAGACATTCCTAGTTAGACTAATTTGTAACAAGCTCAAGATTTTTTCATCTGGACATTGGGAATCTGGATGCCTTTTAAAACATTCACTAATTGCCTTCAAGTAGTCAACATATTGGGCAGCATTATAAGACTCGTTTCCACAGTCTGACACAATCAGGTGGCTCTGGGGTATCTCGAAGTGGACCATCCATGTTTCTGGGTACTTATGAATTTTAGGTACTAAATAAAATTGACATAGATGTGGTGGACTCGGGCCAATGAAATGTCACTGTTATTTGTGGTTAAGGTATCCCTTTTATTATTATTCTGTCTTAAAGTTAAAATTAAGATTAATGACTGAAATATTAAGTTGTATTTGACCATATGCACCTACAACTGCAGCAACAAACAGTAATAAAATATTCTTGTTTTATATTTAAAAAGAATTCTTTGTTTGTAAACAAATAGCATATAGATGGAGCAAATAAACAAAAGTTGCCAACATGTCAGAAGTAAAGCTATCTAGAACATTAGTGATAGTAATTTAGAACCTGGAGGAAGAAAACAGCAGTGTGTCAGAGTGCCTGGTGAAGCAGAACATTTAAAATCACGACTGCAGGCTTGGAAATGCAGACAGCAGCATTCATATCCCTCCAGACATAAACAGACTTTTCTCAGGTCAAAGTGAGTCGATACAGGTTTGTTTCAGGAGTCACCTGTACCTCCAACTTTTATGAGCTTGATCAAGATGGTTTTATACTATTTTACCTTTGAATGAACTATTCAGGGTTTTTGCTGTATTGTATTGGGTGCTGTTTTGACTGTACTGGGTGAAGTTTTGATTGTTTTGGGTGGTGTTTTGACTGTATTTTTTGGAGTTTTGACAGTATTGGGTGGAGTTTTAGCTGTATTGACAAAGGTTTGGGGTTTTTTTGGGGGTAGGGTTTGACTGTACTGGGTGCTGTATAGGGTGGGGTTTTACTACTGGGTGGAGATTTAGTTGTATTGACAGGGGCTTGCGGTTTTTGGGTGATGTTTTGTTTGTATTCAGTGGAGTTTCAATATTGGGTGGAGTTTTAGCTGTATTGACGAGTTTGTGGTTTTTGGGTGGTGTTCTGGTTGTATTTGGTGGAGTTTGATTGTATTTGGGTGCTGTTTTGAGCATACTGGGACTTTTGGTTATACTGGATAGGGTTTTGACTATTGAGAGAGGTTTGTTGTGGTTGTATTGGGTGGGGTTTGAACTTTATGGAGCAGGGCTTTGATTGCACTGGGTGAGGGTTTGCTATTTTGGGTTTTGGGTTTTGGTTGCAGTGAGTGTTGTTTTTACTGTAAATGGCACAATTAATGGCATTTGGACCACTAGGTGGAGCCAGAGGAGCCTGGTTTTATCACATATTATCTGTATTGTACAACTGTCAGGACATAGTTACAGTTTGAGCAAATATGATTTAGAACTTTCAGCTCTACGATTATTAGGTGATTAATATTCACGAGACATGCATTACAGTAATTAGGAAGTAGCTGAATTTGCAGGCATATTTAAACATGTGTTGTCATCCACAGTTCTGAGGAGAATGTCCTGTAGACTGGCATAGTTAGCACTGCTAGTAGATCTGTATGATTGTACACCAGTACACCTGCAAATTCAGCTACTTCCTTCACACTCTGACCTTTAACCCCAAAATACAATCACTCCATTATCTTTAACTTCTTCTCTGTGACCCATTTTACACACTGTCATGAACCTCGTTTCCTGTCATGTTCCCCAGCCTGTTTTCCTTGTATGGTCATGTAACCCGTTATGAGTCTGTGCTTGTCTCGTCACGTGTCTGCCCTGTCTCGTTAAGTTAATTTTTCCCACCTGTGCCTAATTACCCAGTTACCTATAAAGTGTTTCCTCGTCTACCATGCTTTGTCGGTCATTTTGTGTCAATACGTCAGTCAGTGTCTCCACGTCTGTTGGTATCTACGTTGCTAAGCTTGTATATGTCAGTTTCAAGCCCTCATGCTTGTTTTGCTTTCAGTCTGTTAATGAAGTCAGTTTGTTTTGAACTACCCTGCCTCCCCTTCTCCTCTCTGTTTCAGCATAACACGCACAATGAAGAAGATTCACTGCACTGTACAACCTCGTCTCAATCTATGAATCCTGTCACACATCCTGCAGGTATTATCATCCTCATGTAGCGCCATCTGCAGGAGCATGAAGTTACTACCACCTTGAACGCTCCAATGTCCTAAGGTTTGATAATTAAGCCCAAATTATTTTACTTTGGAACAGTTTCTCATTAAGAAACAAAAGCCTCTGAAATTAACCATTAAATCAACAGTAAAGCATATGTAACACAGTATAATATTTTAGTTTCAAAGTGAACTGAATCTAGATCCCTTGACTATAAAGTCATCTTGACTCTTGAGCTTGGTAATAAACATTCATGTTTGTCCTCCATCGCGCTGGTAGAGTCTGATAATCTTGGCATCATGTAATTTTTTCCACAGTTTTATTTCCAGGTTGTAGTCGTGGTTGATGTAGAAAATAACTCTAGTCTTCTGTGGCTCAAAGTAGTAGTTGGAGTAATTCCTGTGTGTCTCTGTGATGAAGCCATATGCATCAACCTAAAATCAGAAGTAATAATACTGTGAAGTTCTATGTAGTTACAGTGAAATTCTATTGAGTGGTTCTCTGGCATCTGCTTTATTAACACTAAAGTGTATTATATTTGATACATATTTGAGTTGAGTCATCAGTATGTAAATAAATGATCTTACATCGTTTATAACATCATGTGAGTAATAGATGTGTAGATGTGTAACATTTCTGTTTGTTTACACAACATCATGTGAGTAATATATTCTGGATATATCAATGTGATGGTAGCATATTTTAATTGGTATTTTCCATTTAAATTAGGATTATACAACTGGGGAATATTTTATGAAGAAATGCCACAAATAAAGCAAATAAAAATAAATATTATTTCATTTGTTCACTGAATTCCAGGATGGTGTTAATCTGAGTCTCACTCTGTAATTCATGGCAATGGTCAGGAAAGATGAGTGCAGGTGTCTAGAAACATCAAGGCCACAAGAACAACAGACTATTGAAGCTACACAGGCTAAGGAAGACAAACAGGCTAAGAAAGCTAAATGAGCTAAGGAAACTAAACAAGGTAGAGAAGCTAAATGAGCTAGGGAATCGAAATTAATTAGGGAAGCTAAACAAGCTAAGGATGTAAGAAAAGCACAAAGATACAAGACCTGCCAGAAGACAGAGGGCTATTTTAAAGCATACATAGCACAATACCAAGCCACAAATGGTAGTCCAGGCTTGGCTTATGTAGTCCTGCAAATCAGGGTCTCAATGGGAGACAGTTGGGAAAGGTAAGTCATAGGTAAACATGAGTTTGGAGGAGCACAATGGGTTTTGGGAAGTGTAGTTCCAGAGCAGAGTGTGAGTGGAAAGGGGCAGGAGAAGCAGGGAGCATGAAACTGACTCCTATTCAAAATGTACCATAGCAGCATATAACACGATGTAAAAAATATTCTGTGTTCTGTTTAAAATACAAATAGAAAAGTGCAATTTCTGAATGAAATACAGAATTGTTTAGGAACCACTGGTGTAAAATGTTGCTGGAATACTCATTGGCATTAAAGCTGAAGTTTTGGTCTCACAACTGCCTTGATGAGGTTTTTAATATGAATAATGAGTTGAGAGTAGGTGTAGTGTTGAAAGGTTTTTGAAGCACTTTTATAAAAAGCTAATTTTTAAGCTTTGCAGTTCTTCAAATGTCATTTCTAATACATTATACTTACAAAATCACAGAAGTGAAGGGCAAGGAAAAGGGTGAAGGCACCGTTGGTGGGTCTATATAAAGCCCAGGCTGTTCCATTCTGTTGTTTAGAGGCCATGAACCTGTATTGGTTTGATGAAGCTCTGAGATACATTACATACATAAAAGAGTTTTTACAGATACCGATTATCAAACAATCAGTGTCAAAGTTGGATGGAAGTAAAGACTGTACAAATTACTTATGTATGCCCTTACAGTCATATATTTAAAAAATGAATCCTATGAAAAGTTCATTGTTCTTCATATTTTAATTCAAAAAGGCAAACTTATTTATTAAGTGTTAATGTTGATCAGAGTGACTTATATCTGATGTAAATCAGAGCTCCCACCTCCTTGGATCATTACCTTATCGTGGTAGAGGGTTTTGCGTGCCTACGTGACCCTAAGAGGTAGGTTGTCTGGTTCAATAGTCACCTCAATTGGAATAGGGTCATTAGTGAGCGCCTGGTGGCTGAACCCCTACCCAAGGGGGCCGGCTGGGTTCAAACTGAAGGAGCTACATGGACCCGACTCCCACATCGGCCCACCACCTGTGAGAGGCAGTAATTGGGGGTGGATTCATTGTATTTTGGGTGGTGAGGTGGGGTGAAGCTCACCTCAATGCACAGCTTGGGCTCTGGAACCAATCTCCTTGAGAGGGCCTGGACACTTTTCCACTCTGGACTTGCCCAAGGCGAGAGGTGTCAGGCAGGGGTAGACTTGCTCATAGCACCCCGGGTCAGTGCCTGTGTGTGAGTGCCTGAGTTGTTTTTTTAGAGGGGGTGCTGGAAAGTGCTCCCTCTGGGGACTCCATTGTTCAGCTGAGGGACTTCAACACTCATGTGAGCAACAACAGTGTGATCAGAAGAGGTGTGATTGGGAAGAATGGCCTCCATAATCTAAAGCCGAGTGGTGTTCATTTACTGGATTTCTGGGCTTGTCACAGTTTAACCATAACTAACACCATGTTCAAGCGCAAGGGTGCCATAAGGGCATGTGGCAACAGAACACCCTAGGCCAAAGTTCAATAATTGATTTTATAGTCATGTCATTGGACTTGCAGTCATGTGTCTTGGACACACAAGTGAAGAGAGGTGCTGAGCTGTCAACCAATCACCTCCTGGTGGTGATTTGGATTAGATAACAGGGAAGGTCCAAACGTGTAGTGAGGATTTGCTGGGAATGTTTGGCTGAGGGACCTGTTAGACAGATTTTCAACTCCCACATCTGGCAGAGCTTTGACCACAATGGGAGGCAGGAGACAGAGTTTGAATGGGCTATGTTCTGGGTATCCATTGTTATGGCAGCTGATCAGAGCTGTGGCCGCAAGACAGTTGTTGCTTTTTTGGGTAGCAACTCCCATACACAGTCGTGGACACCCCAGGGGAGGGAGGCTGTCAAGCCTGGTTATCTTGTGGGACTCCAGAGGCAGCTGATGAGTACCAAAGGGCCAAGTGGGCTGCATATTTGGCTATTGCTGAGGCAGAAACATGGATATGGGAGGAGTGAGGCCTTGAAAAATGATCGGACAGCTCCTCAAAGAATCTGGCAAATGGTCAGGCAGCTCAGGAGGGGAAAGCAATTTCCCACCAACACTGTCTACAGTGTTGGTGGGGAGTTGTTGACCTCAACTTGGGATGTCATTAGCCATTAGAAGAAATACTTTGAGGACCTTCTCAATCCCACCTGCACGTCTTCAAGACAAGAAGCAGAGTCTGGGGACCTTGGGGGTGACTCACTCATCACTCATTCCGAGGTGACCAAGGTAGTTAAAAAACTCTTCAGTGGCATGGCCCCAGGGGTGGATGAGCTCCATCCTGGGTTTCACAAGGCTCTGGATGTTGCAGAGCTGTCTTGGTTGACATGTCTCTGCAAAATCGTGTGGATATTAGGGTGGTCCCCATTTTTAAGAAAGGGGACTGGAGGGTGTGTTCAAACTATAGGGGGATCACACTTCTCAGCCTCCCTGGTAAAGTCTATTCAGGGGTACTGGAGAAGAGAGTCTGACTGATCATTGAATCTCAGATTCAGGAGGAGCAATGTGGGTTCCATCCTAGTTGTGGAGACTGGACCAGCTCTTTACCCTTGTTAGGATCCTAGAGGGTGCATGGGAGTTTGCTCAACCAATCTACATGTGTTTTGTGGATGTGAAGAAGGCATCCCTCAGAGTATCCTGTGGGGGGTGCTCCAAGAGTATGATGTATTGGGCTCTGTGCTAAGGGCTACTCAATCCCTATACCAGCAGGAGCTTGATCCGCATTGCCAGCAGTACGTCAGACTGGTTTCCAGTTGAGGTTGGACTCCGCCAGGGCTGCCCTTTGTCACTGATTCTGTTCATAATTTTTAAGGACAGAATTTCTCGGCATAGCCAAGTGGTGGAAGGTGTCCAGTTTGGTGACCTCAGGATTCCAAATCTGCTTTTTGTGGTCCTGCTGGCTTCATAAAACCAGGACCTCCAGCTCTCACTCGATCAGTTTGCAGCTGAGTGTGAAGCAGCTGGGATGAGAATCACTACCTCCAAATTGGAGACCATGGTACTCAGCCAGGAAAAGGTGGATTGTTCTCTCCAAGTTGGAAGGACGTCCTTGCCTCAAGTGGAGGAGTTTAAGTATCTCGGGGTCTTGTTCACGAGTGAGGGTAAGAGGGAGCAGGAGATTGACAGGCAGATCGGTTCAGCATCTACAGTGATGCGGGCTCTGTACCAGTCTGTCTTGGTGAAGAGAGAGCTGAGCCAGAAGGCAAAGCTCTCTGTTTACTGGTCAGTTTACATTCCAGCCCTCACCTATGGTCATGAGTTTTGGGTAGTGACAGAAAGAATGAGATTGCGAATACAAGCGGCTGAAATTAGCTTTTTTCGTAAGGTGTCTGTGCTCTCCCTTAGAGATAGGGTGAAGGGCTCGGAGTAGAGCCACTGCTCCTCCATGTCGAGAGGAGCCAGTTGAGGTGGTTTGGGCACCTGGTATGGATGCCTCCCGGGTGAGGTGTTCTGGGCATGTCCAGTTGGGAGGAGACCCCGGGGAAGACCTAGGACACACTGGAGAAATTATCTCTCAGCTGGCCTGGGAACACCTTGGAAACCTCCCATAAGAGCTGGTAGAGGTGGCTGGGGTGAGGGACACCTGGTCTTCTTTGCTTAGGTTGTTACCCATGCAACCCAGGCACAGATAAGCGGAAGATGATGGATGGACTCTTATGTTCTATTTGAAATGCTTAAGACTGCAGCCAAACCTGTCTCTACAGGAGGTATGAAATTTTAAGTACCTGTTGCGAATGTATCTGAGGAAATCTGGATGTAGAACATAAAATCTGCTCTCATCAAACTGACCAGCATAAGACATCCATGGCCTGAGGAAGCAAAAAATGCTTAATCAATTGTAATTAATATGTTTATTTTTCATAACTATAGTCTGTAACATTTCATTTCAAAGGGGACATATGATGAAAAATATACATTAGAGTTTGGAGTGTCTACCGTCCCACAAACTATAAAGTTAGATAATGCAGCTTGTTTTTTTGTTTTGTGTACAGTCTTTGAAATTCTATTAAATTTGACCAGTTGTTCAGCTTTATGCTCCTCTTATTGTACAATAAAAGGGGAAATTACAATCAACTCCATTCCCATCTAAGTATCTCCACCCACAGCTTGAGAGAATTTTATTGGTGTAGTGTGTTGTTATTGGTATAGTGTAGAGCAGTGGCGGATGCTGGTCTTTCAAGGAGGGGAAGCTCAATTCCGGCCTACATCATAAAATGTGTCGGTTTATTTATACGTAAATTCTACCCTCCATTCCTTTTCAAAAAAATGATCTGTGACCCTGTTGTACCAACAAGGCGTCTTTTCCAGGGACTTGACTAGTGTCCTCTCAATGGCCAGCAGAGCTAGGCTGCTTAAATGGCCTTGGCTCATGGTGTTGCGGGTGTAAGACTTGAACCGCTTTAAAAACAGAAGCTCTTTACTGGCGCGAGGCTAGTGTGAAGTGTGTCCGCCTGTGAACTTTGATATAAGTCAAAAGGAGTGATAGAAGTCAGTCTCCAAACACAAGCAGCTACAAAAAAACACCAGAAATAAAAGCTCGATTTGTCGCTAGTTGTTTTTAATAAAGAAAATGCCACTAAGATGATTAGGAAAGTCTTCGGTTCAACTCAGAACAGAATGAAAATAATAAAAAAAAAAAACTCGCATGGATGTTTACACCAAAAGATCGCTGATTCGCTCATTTAGCTGTCAATCAAAAAGGGATTCAGCCTCAGACAAATCATCCAATCATCATGCAG
>BRDA01044079.1:0-23959 GCA_036984385.1 Crenuchus spilurus
ACTCTAGTATTATTTTTTCGCATCTGTACTTTCCCACTATTGTAAGTCGCTTTGGATAAAAGCGTCCACTAAATGCAATGTAATGTAATGTAATGAATGTGAGTTTTAAGGAGATGTGCTTGTCGTTCAGGCATCGTTATTGAATGTTTCACACTAGCATTTCATAAAGGTGTACAGCAATGAGATATAAATATGTAAATAAGAAATACAGCGTTGTGTGGTGTTCATATTACAAAATATTTCCCCATTCTCTTTACCCTGTGGTTTATTTCTGGTCTCAGGTGTGTTTTCTTCTAGCTGTGAATGTAGTTGGTCAGCGGATGGACTTCTACTCAATGCTGCATGCCCTTGCACTAGCAGCAGTAATGTCTCGGCGCAGGAGGAAGGCCATTGCTGAGATATGGCCCAAATACTGCTGCTTTCTGGCCTCCATCATCACCTTCCAGTACTTTGTGTGTATAGGCATCCCACCTGTTGCATGTAAAGGTAAACATGAGTGTGTGTCTGTGCAGTTTTTGTTTTTGATTGCTTTTTTCATAAGGATAATGCTTATTCTAAGTTACTTATATGAACATGTTAATATGGCTATTAATGAGTAGAAACTAACGAGCTAATGCTAGTAATATTTCATGTTAATATTTAATACATATTCATACCTCAGCTGATGTGATTTCAGTTCAGTCGACTGATGATGTTGTTTACACAGACTACCTCTGGAGATTGCCTGGCTCCTTTACAGAGTCTAACGTCGTTAAGTGGCTGTATCTGCCCGACTTCCACACCAAACCAAACGCCATGTTTCTCATCTGTGAGTTGTTACAGTGTGCACTTTTCCTTGATATTTCAATCATTATTGAAGACATTTTACAACAGTTTGACCTTGACTGTGGCTACTGGAATGCTGGTTTCATTTAGCAGATAACGTCTTTTGTTAACTTTTGTTCGTACCTCTCTCTCTCTCTCTCTCTTTCTCTTTTTTTTTCTTCTTCTGTAGATGATTTCATGTTGCTGCTGAGTGCCTCCCTGCAGCGACAGGTGTTTGATGAGGAAAATAAGGCAGCTGTGCGTTTGATGGCAGGAGACAATGTGGAGATCTGCCGAGACCTGGACGCTGCCTCCTTCAGTGTGCATAACCCTGTACCAGACTTTATACACTGCAGGTGCCACATATAAACACATACACACACACACACACATATATGCATCAAGGGTAAGGCTTTGAACTTTACTGTGTCTCCTTATGATGTGTCTTTAATGGAATTCTGCCATTATTGTCAATTCATATTACAAAGTTTATTCCTATGCTTGCACAGATTGGTACTTTATGATGTGGGCACCACAAAAATGTAGAAATTTGTTACATTATGTCAGGTTTTAGACTGAGAAAATTCTTTATCAATGACTAAAACTGGATTAAAGGGCAGAAATAGCTTCGTTTTGCATGGCAGTAGCAGAACCTTGCTGCTGTGTTTCTTCACACTGATCTCAGTGACCGAAAGGTAATGTGTGAAAGGATGAAGCTCATATGCAGGTGGCTAAGAGGTTTAGAGTGCACTCAGATGATAAAGATCCATACATACCAGCTTTTAGAGGTTGCACAGCAAGCACTCACCTCCTTTATGTACACACATGGGAAGTACTTCAGGTATCGACCCAGCTGTGAAAGGTCATGTTGATATGTTGAGTAGTACTTGGATCCTGAAGAAAAAAATAAGGTAAAATGACAGCTTGTTACCACAAAAAAATGACTAATTAGTAGACCATATTTCACAACACTGTATATTAATTAACACTTTGGAGTCAATGGACCCGTCTGCTGGAACAAAACCAAAATTCTGCATAAACACTTATACTGTATATCTCTGTGAGATTTCATCCTAGGAACAAAATGAAACACCCTCCGGAAACCTTAAAGGGTCTACTTTTCATCATGAGCTTAAGGTTCATTGCTTAAACTTGGTACCAAATGGGATGATTTGGTATGTGTGTGTGTTTCAGATCATATCTGGATATGCTGAAGGTGATCATGTTCAGCTACCTCTTCTGGTTTGTTCTCACCATCATCTTCATCACAGGCACTACACGCATCAGTATCTTCTGCATGGGCTACCTGGTGGCCTGCTTCTACTTTCTGCTCTTCGGGGGGCAGCTGCTGCTCAAACCAATCAAAAAGATCCTGCACTACTGGGACTTTCTTATAGCCTACAATGTTTTTGTCATCACCATGAAGAATATCTTCTCTGTGAGACACTCAATCTCTTTGTAATGATAATGTAACAATTTTGAGACTTGGTATTTATATTTGTTATAGTTTAGATGTTGGACATTATAGTGACGTTTTTATCGCTGATCAATTTGCTATCACTTCACTCAGCTTCTTGCCTGTGGCTACATACACAGCCTGATGAAGAAGTGCTGCTGGCTGATCCAGTTATTGAGTCTGGCTTGCACCATTAAAGATTACGATAAGCCAGGTACGGGCCTCTGTGATTAGTCTTAATGAACACATCTATAATTGTTTCTGCATTTAAGTCTTAATCAGTAAATCTGTGAGTTAAGCATGCTGTATTTGATTTTCAGCCATTTTTAATTATGCAGGCAATTCTTCTGTAATGGTCTTAGAAAGGTAAACAGAATGCTTTTCAGCAACTTTGTATGTAGTCTTTAAAATGTCTTTAAAAGCATTTTTTTTGCAGATATACAGCAACAAACTATTCATTCCTGTGAATTACCCCGAGATGAAGCAGGGATCATATGGGACAGCATCTGTTTTAGCTTCCTGCTACTGCAGCGACGCGTCTTCATGAGTTACTACTTCCTGCATGTGGTAGCTGACATCCGTGCGGGACAGATACTCGCTTCTAGGTGACCTCAGTCCAAATACACACAGCTGCATACATTCAAATATATATATTTATATTTGCACTCACTTACCAGACTTCTGTACATGTCAAGGCATTTTTTTCCAATTGCACTTTCATTTAAATTTGTAATGTTATACTTAATTCTCATAATGCTATAACTAATATACTTTGGATATCTTCTCTTCTTCTTCTCTCTCTCTCTCTCTCTCTCTCTCTCTCTCTCTCTCTCTCTCTCTCTCTCTCTCTCTCTCTCTCTCTCTCTCTCACACACACATGCACAGAGGAGCAGAACTTTTCCAGGCCTCCATAGTGAAGGCAGTAAGAGCTCGATTAGAGGAGGAGAACAAATCCATGGAACAGCTCAAGAGACAGTGAGAATCTTAATGATACCTAAATAACAACAATAACCACATTCTATGCACAAGGTCTTTAGTTATATTAAAAGCAATGTTTTTGACATTTGAGACTCTATTCCACCAGGTATTGACTATAGTCATTTACATTTCTTTAATACTATGACATACCCCAATAGCAAAATTATTCTGGCCCACATCTGGCTCTCATCCCCCATTTTCATTTGTCCACTTGCCGCATGGATTAACAGCACTTGGGCGGACCGCTCCCAGTTGCAAGATGTGAGCCACATATATACGCCAGATTAGGGCCACATATCAACCGAATGTAGGTAACACTGCCATATCTGTGCCAGAAGTGGACCACATCTGTTTTAGAACATGTGGTCCAAATAGCTGTTTTAATATGTGGGCCACTGATGGATCATATGTAGGTAACACTGCCATATCTGTGCCAGAAGTGGACCACATCTGTTTTAGAACATGTGGGCCAAATAGGTGTTTTAATATGTGGGCCACTGATGGCTTATATGTAGGTAACACTGCCATATCTGTGCCAGAAGTGGACCACATCTGTTTTAGAACATGTGGGCCAAATAGGTGTTTTAATATGAGGGCCACTGATGGCTTATATGTAGGTAACACTGCCATATCTCTGCCAGATGTGGACCACATCTGTTATGGTACATGTGGGCTAAATGTGTATTTTCAATATAAGGGCAATATTTGATTCACATCCAGTTTGCCATGCCGACAGTGAGCCAACAGTGTCATTTCTCAGCCAGAAGTGGCCCACATCCTTGTGCTATCTGGGTATGACGTAAAGTGGATTGTTAGTTCATAGACAAGGGTTATTTCAGGGTTTAATGTTTCAACTGCAGTTCTGTACTTTCTATATTAATATCTATAGTTACTCAATAAAGTAACTGTTTACAGTTTTCTTTGGAGGGAGGCATGATATGTCATCTGTAGCTAAACAACAAACCAGATTAGAACAAGATGTATTTGAATTGTATTGAGAATAGCAGGTGAATTCTGTCTAATTGGCTAATATTACGCAATACGCATTGCTTTATGTGGACTTTGGTGCATTATATCATATGTTGACAGATGTTTTTTTCTAGACCACAAACTAGTCTTATTGTATGTTAAAATGTGTATTTTTGAAGGAATGTAGGCTTATAATGTACTATGTGAAAAAAAGACTGTGAATGCATTAACACAGGATGGACCGAATTAAGAACCGACAGCAGAAGTTTAAAAAGGGGAAGGAGAAGATGCTGAGCATGGCACAGGAATCTGTAGATGGGCAGAACATTATTCCACCAGAAGAAGATGACGATGACGGTATGATGACAACCTCTGAATTAAAGAGGAATATGTTTCAATTGGTGTAGGATGTAAGGACTCATAAAGAGATTGGACTTTACTAGCAAGAATGGATACTGTAAGCCAGAAATAACTTTCTTCTCTTTTATAAAAGGTTTTGTCTATATATGTTATGATAAAGCCTCATTAATTAATGCCATCAGGGGCGGATTTAACCAACACACAAACCACGCAATTGCGTGGGGCCCCGGAGATCAGGGTTGGCAAAAAAAGACCGTTTTGGTTCTCTGCTGATTTTTCCGTCCAAAAACAGTGTTACGCTATTAATGTGTGATTGACCGTCCCAGCGGTCACTCCGTCAGTGTCTGGACTTTCAAACCATCCATCCATCCATTATCACACCTGCTTAATCCTTATCAGGGTCGCGGTCTTGATTTGGCCTGTAGTCCGTGTTCACCTGCTTCTCTCTATGTCTCTCTCTGTCTGTGTGTGTGTCTACCAGTCTGTGATAAACCATCCATTTACATGCCTCTTAAGTGTAACTATTATCAAAATAATTCCGAATTTCGGCTTATTTTTACTAAAAAATGAGGTATAATTCTGTGTAAATGAGGTCTATTGACCATACAGTCAAAACATAAGTGTAACACAGAATTGGGTGATAATTTTTTATTACATGATTTTAACAGTTTATTAATATTTAATAATAAATGTTTAATTAATGATTAATATTATTTAATAATAATAATAATAATAAAAAAAATAATAATAATAATTTTATAGTTATAATTAGTATATTATTAATAGTAACTAGTAATTCCTAATAAAATATTATTATTATTATTATTATTATTATTATTATTATTATTAATAATAATAATAATAATAATAATAATAATAATAATAATAATTGGCGGCATGGTGGCTTAGTGGTTAGCACGTTCACCTCTAAGCGCTGGGGTCTTGGGTTCGAGTCCCCATCTGAGCGGAGTTTCCATGTTCTCCCCGTGTCTGCGTGGGTTTCCTCCGGGGGTCTCCGGTTTCCTCCCACAGTCCAAAAACATGGAGGTCAGGTAAATTGGGTACTCTAAAAATTGTCCGTGTGTGTGTGTGTGTCACCCAGCGATGGACTGGCGCCCTGTCCTGGGCTTCGTTGAATAGTGTAATGCCCTGCCCTGCGCCCAATGAGGGGATAACTAACCACAACCCTGATAAGGATTAAGCGGGTGTGATAATGAATGAATGAAATGAATAATAATAATAATATTTTTATAGTTATTATTAGTATATTATTAATAGTAACTAGTAATTCCTAATAAAATATTAATAATAATAATGTTTAAGTAATGTTTAAAATGTATGTATAATAATGAATATTTATTAATAATCTATAATAATAATAATTTAATTTATGTTTAAGCCTGTACCGCACCATAACCATCAAAAAGAATCTGTTTGATCAGGGCCCCCAGACATGACATTTCTTGGGGCCTCAGAACTTCTAAATCCGCCCCTGCATGCCATTATCAATCATTGCATCATAAAGAGACCCAGGAAAACATTTTTGACTTGTTGCATGTGTGCTACACCTCATGGTTTCACTTTCATTAATGATCTTGCCACCATTTTATTGTAGGAGCAAAGAAAGAAAAAGCCAAGGCCAAAAAAAAGCAGTGGTGGAGGCCTTGGGTTGACCATGCTTCCAGTAGGTTTACTATCATTATTTCCTCTGCTCTGAGTGCTCCTTGTGTCCTTGACCAGAATTTAGAGGATTCCCACACTGTACCAGGGCTCAGTGAGACCAACTAGTCAGTGAACACATCACCCAGTCATTATACTTCTCCTGCATCTATTTAAGGCTTCTCACAAGTATTCAAATGTACAGGGACACATCAAAAAACAAATACTGTTAACAAGTTCATTGTGTTTATCATTTTATTAAAAAACATAAACTATTATATTTTATATTCATTACACATACAGTGACATTTCAAGCCTTTTTTTGTTTTACTGTTGATCAGTATAACTTATAGTTCATGAATATCCGAAATCCAGAATCTTTAAATATTAGAATATTTCATTCTAAGTTTGGCTAAATTAGTATTAAAAAATAATCAATGTTAAAACAAGAAAGGACATGAAACTATGTTACTTATATTATATGTATACATATTATATGTAATGAATATAAAATATATATTTTCTTTTTTAATTAAATTATGAATACAAATGAACATTTTGGACAGGCACTACTACAGTAAATATGTATTCATGTGATTCCACAAACAGACCATTTATAATTGATGAAAATCATAAAATGGAAATATCAGTGATTACTTCCAAAGTACTAAATGCCTTAAATAGATATGTAGCATAAAGCTTCTTAGTACAGGAAAAAAATTAATGTCTGGGTGGTTTGGGGATAAACTTTCACATGTTAAAGAAAACATGACTATGTCTCTTGAGTCCACAGTTGAGAATCACTGTGCTGTGGTTCAAATTCATCTCAGTCTCATTAAGAGAAAGAGAGAGTTCATCCTTCCCAGTCTTTGCTAGAACCATGATTGTTTCTCTCTTTCAGAGACACCCACAGAATTTACTGTTGTGTTGACATGTTAAAACCAAATGCCTGATTTTACAGTTCATGAGTAGAATAAAAAATTTAATCAATTGAGTATATTTTTAACTTTTATAATAATTAAAATATTTAAGGATTATATGCATTTTGTTGTAATTGCCCCCTTATTACTATGAAATACAATAACACATTTTTTATTGTTATTCATAATCTAATTTAAAAATATAAACTGTCATATTTTATATTCGTAAAGTGACATTTCAAGCCTTTTTTATTTTTACTGTTGATCAGTCTGGCTTATAGCTCATGAAAATCAGAAACCCAGAATCTCAAATTATTTGAATATTTCATAAAAAAAAAAAAAAAAGTCCACCAGAGCTGTTGCCTGTGAATTAAATGTTAATTTCTCTACCATAAGCCATCTCCAATGACATTTCAGAGAATTTGGCAGTATATCCAACCAGTCTCACAACCGCAGACCACGCAGCCCAGGACCCCCACATCCAGCATCTTCACCTCCAAGATAATTTGAGACCAACCAAACAGACAGCTGCTGCAACAATCGATTTGCATAACCAAAGAATTTCTGCACAAACTCTGAGAAACTGTCCCAGGGAAAGTCATCTACATGCTAGTTGTCCGCACCTGGGTCTCCAAACTGCAGTTTGTCATCGTAACTGACTTAAGCAAATGCTCACATTTGATGGCATATGGCACGTTGGAGTTTGTGCAGAAATTCTTTGGTTTTGCAAAACAATCATTTATATATATGACAGTTTACAGTTTTTGAATTACATTATCACACAGTCTATAGGATTTTATTATAAAACATATTTTTTTCTCGATATTCTGTTTTTGGACATGCGCTACTACATCACTAATCAGGCCAGCGAAACACTAAGTGCAGTTCTTCAGAACAGTAATTTCTCTGGACAGTTCATCTCTGTCAGGTTATGCCATACATAATTTACTTTCATTGTTTCTATTCCCTCATCCATAGAAATAGATTCTATTTCTATGTGGCTAATCATGATTTAGTTAATCCCCATTCTTTTCCATGACCCCCACCCCACCCCTCGTTATTGTGGCTCTTCTGTTCAAGGACACAAGGCAGTGTCCTTACACGAATTCTTGTCCTGTATTGTGAAACTGAGGACACAGGAGAAAGATGATTAACCAACCCTGCTCAGAATCCTTTGATTTATTTAATAGTATTCAAACCTAGGAAACTTGGACTGTTTTTAATCTTTTTAATAAGGAATTAATGTTATAAAGCTTGTAGTTGTATTTATTTATTTATTTATTTATTTATTTATTTATTGCTATTTGCATGCTGTAAATAATTTCAGTAACTTTAGCTCTGATCATTGTGTTGATAACCTTCAGAATGTTCTTAGATGCTCCTTCTGTTACACTGTGGTAAGTGGTTTACGCAGAAATCATATTTACATATTTATATGTTACCCCAGATCTAATTGGGATACGTGAGTGTCCAAAATTAAGTTCTTTAGTTTAGTACTGGGGCTGCTAGGCTAATGTTGCTAACAAACAATAAAACTCAGTAG
Source organism: Crenuchus spilurus (assembly GCA_036984385.1). Lineage (NCBI taxonomy): Eukaryota > Metazoa > Chordata > Actinopteri > Characiformes > Crenuchidae > Crenuchus > Crenuchus spilurus. The sequence continues at coordinate 8,690 of BRDA01044079.1, forward strand.
TCACCTAAATGATCAACCCACTCAAACTGCAACCGAATTGCATTTAAGTTATGATTTTTGGTTTAGTGTGAGCTATAAAAGGGAATAATCCTCACTGATATGCAGACACTTCAGACAGCATCAGGGCTGGTAAAACAATGATCTTAAATCAGATTGGATTCATCATGATCATCATCAATAAGCTTAAGCAATACAATTTTAGATGAGCACTTATTGTTCATGGTTTGGCAGATACCACATTCAGCTACATGGGGTTGATGTGGAGTCGTTGTAATCCAGAATCAGATCACAGCTGTACATCAGCTGGTACCTCTGTCAGAGACTGATGTACAGTACCAGTCAAAAGTGTGGACACACCTTCTCATTCAAAGTTTTTTTCTACATTGTAAATGAACACTGAAGTCATCCAGACTCTGAGTGAACACATAAGAAATCATGTAGTAAACTTAAAAGTGTTAAACAAACCAAAACATGTTTTAGATTTTACTTCAAAGTAGACACACAACTGATGTCTCAAACACATTAAGAGGCAAGAAATGCAAGTCATGAACTCTTGACAAGACACAGCTGTTAATTGAAAGTCATTCCAGGTGACTACCTCATAAAGCTGACTGAGAAAATGCCAAGAAAGCTGCATCTAAGCAAAAGGTGCCTACTGTGAAGAATATTATTCTATTACATATTCTGGTTCGTTTACTAAATAATTCTATATGTATTTCTTCAGTTTCAATTAAGTATTTTTAGTATTAATCTACAATGCAGACCATTTTTAAATAATGAAAAACCACTGAATGTCCAAACTTTTGACTGGTACTGTATATTAACTTAACTCCACCTCATTAACTGACTTTATGATAAACACATTAAAACCTGCACATTTGCATGAGTATGTCTTAGATGACTATTCTTACTTTTCACCTCTCAGTGGTGAGGAGTGGAGATTATTACCTATTTGAGACTGACAGTGAAGAGGAGGAAGAAGAGGAGGAAAAAACAGAGGAGGAACCTCCCAAGAAATCAGCTTTCCAGGTGAGGCTTGAGACAAAGGATAGTTATGTATGAATACTAGATTATCATTATGAAAGTGTTCTAACAGAAATTTAACTGCAGCTTTATTGTATTTATTCTGAGATCTTTGTATTGAATGTATTTGCATAGTGTTAATCTTTGTGTATCGAATATGTCTGTGTGTATATATATATATATATATATATGCTCCCAACCTGTTAATTGGATACGTTAACCAAACAAGTGTTAATCAGGTGTGTAAAAGTGATTCTATTTGAGTAACATTATGTAGGGATCTCTGTGATTAATGAAGTAAAAATTTTATCACAATCTGATTTCTTAAAATTATAGTTGTACAATTACAATTATACTGTACAGTAATTACAGTTGTATTAATTATTTATAATAAAATATAATGAACATACAAATATAATTTGAGAACTTTTTAACCAATAATTAAATATATATAGTAAAAACTTTATACCAGTCTATACATTCTTAGGGTTATTAAAGCACTGCATTTCAGTTACACTAAACTGAAGAATATCATTTGTTGAATATACTGTAATTATAATACATTTTTAATTTATTATAGTTATAATTGGGAATAACTGGGAATTTAAAAAATGCAAAATCTATCTTTAGTGCCACCATTACAGTTGCAAACTACAAGCAAAAAATAAAAATGACGGTATGGCACATTAACATTGTTTAGTCAAACCATCCCTGTAAAAATCCCCCCTAGGAAGTGTTTTTCTCCCAGTGCCTTTTTTCTGTAACATCTCTAACTTTGGCTGGCTCTGTCCTTCTTCCTCAGCGAGCGATCGGAAAGTTTGCCTCAGCTGTCCTGGCTTTGCCCAGGTCTATCATAAAACTGCCCAAAACTATCCTGCAGTATATTATCAGGGCAGCCAAGGTATCACCCAAGAGTTATGCTAGCTTTGTCTAGTTGCTTGTGTTTGATTATGGTGTTCTGTTGGCAGTACCTTGCTTTTCCCTTCCATAATGTTGTTTGTTGTGTTTATGAGCTCTTAAAATGGCTCTAAAATATTGTCCCAGACATGGCAGCATGGAACGGAAAAGTGGAAAAATATGCAGTCTGTTGATTTGTTTAGTTAAGATGCTATAAGCGTTGTTTAGCATGTATTTCAGATGGGACATTATTTGTGTTGGTATGTGTGTTAGAATTGTATTGTGTGTCGTCTTGTTTGGAATCAGTCCTTCTGGTTTGCTCCACTGTAAGTATACAGTGTTGCTTTAAAATTTGGGAACCCTTTAGAATGTTCTATATTTCTACATAAATATGACCTAAAACATCATCAGATTTTCATGCAACCCCTTAAAATAGATAAAGAGAACTCACTTAAACTAATGAGACCATAATATTATACTTGGTCATTTATTATTGAGGAAAATTATCCAATACAACATATTTGGGAGAGGCAGAAGGAAGTGAATCTCTAGGATTAGCAGTTAATATGAAGGTGAAATTAGAGTCAGGTGTTTTCAGTCAGTGGGATGACAATCAGGTGTGAGTGGGCACCGTGTTTTATTTAAAGAACAGATCTATCAAAGTCTGATCATCACAACACGTTTCTGGAAGTGTATCACGGCACAAACAAAGGAGATTTCTGAGGACAGAAAGAGATGTTGATGCTCATCAGGCTGGAAAAGGTTACAAAAGCATCTCTAAAGAGTTTGGGCTCCATCAATCCACAGTCAGACAGACTGTGTACAAATAAAGGAAATTAACAGGCTTTGTTAGCCTCCCCAGGAGTGGTCAACTAACAACCCTGTTTTGCTGCATCTGGACCAGGACGGCTTGCTGTCATTGATGGAACAGTGAATTCTGAATTATATCAGAGAATTCTAAAGAAAATGTCAGGACATCTGTCCATGAACTGAAGTTCAGGTGAAGGTGGGTCATGCAGCAAGACAACGACCCTAAACACACAAGTCGTTCTACCAAAGAACGTTTAAAGAACAGTTACTAGCAGCGTTTAGTTGCAGTTTTTGCTGCAAAGGGGGATCACAACTGATACTGAAAGTAAAGGTTCACATAGATTTTCCACTTAATAAATAAATGGTCCAACTTCAACTTGGACCATTTTCCTCAATAAATAAATGACCAAGTTTAATGTTTGTGTCTCATTTGTTTAACTGGGTTCTCTTTTTCTACTTTTAAGACTTGATGAACATCTGATGATGTTTTAGGTCATATTTATGCAGAAATATAGAAAATTATAAAGGATTCACAAATTTTCAAGCACCACTGTAATAATCAACATAAACCAAACAAAAGAAACGATCAGTGAACTCAGACTATCAAAAGTCATTACAATATCAGTGGGGCAAATCAACTACAGTCATGACATTCTCCATTATTGGCTTGTGTTGCTTGGATTCAAACAACTACGCTGAACTAAATTGATAGAAGGATCTAAATTAGATTATAACTAAATTAGAAATGTTATATTTTAGTCAAATTTATCCATTTTATTATACAGATTTGGGAAACATTAATTGAAAGTGGTTGTTTGACTTCAGGCTTGAGTTTTATGAATTACAATTCTCATGGTTTGCTGAATGAAGCCTAATCATGCCATTAGCTAATTAGATGCTTTAAATGGCGTGGCTTGTGTTACAGTTTGTGTACCACGCATGGGTCACAGACTCCAAAACAGCTCTTAAAGAGCGAAGCAAGGAACGGCGACATTTCTGGAAAAGATACACTAGAGGGCGTAAACATCGGAAGGACAGGAAGGAAGGTGTAGTATACAGATCATATAGCATTACTCAGCATTTCACACACAGTATACAGTGTAACAAATAAGAAATGACCATTCTTAACCATTCTGTTAAGCACAAAGAGTTGTGTACATGTGTGTGCATGCAGGCCATGTTGCAATTGAGGTAGGAGAAGATGAACAGCAGAGCACAGAGGAGAAGAAGGAAGGACCAGGTATGTTTGCAAAAATATTTTTAAATAATTAACTCTCATGTTAATAATTACAGTCAGCTTTTATATTCATATTTGACTCGGATTTCTGTCACTACGAGAGAAAGGTAACATCTCTGTGATTTCAAAAATACAAAACTCAGTTTCCTGGTTCTGGCTCTCTAAGACATTGATACCTGTTTCAGTATCTTTATATACATGCAATTATTATGTTCCTCTTTTTCTAACAGACAACATCATTAAGAGAGTTTTCAACATCATCAAGTTTACATGGGTGCTGTTCCTGACCACACTGGACAGCCTGACTGCATGGATCAACTCTGTGTGTAGAGAGTATATTGACATCTCCACTGTCCTGCGTATTGAACGCTGTATGCTCACTCGAGAGGTTAAAAAGGTGCAAAACATGCAAACATTTATTTCTTATTTGTTTAAAATGTGGTTCTGTGTCCCGCAATTAAGATTATCCAGTTTATATTTACTTTCCATGTCTTTAACTGTGCATGACTGCTCGATCAAATCACTTTTCTCTTGTAATAATAAATAGTCTAGAAATTTTTAGTGTAGTATACAGTACCAGTCAAAAGTTTGGACACGCCTTCTGGACATTCAGTGTTTTTTCATGATTTAAAAATGCTCTGCATTGTAGATTAACACTAAAGTCATCCAAACTATGAATAAACACTAAAATTATTTAGTAAACAAACAAGTAAACAGACCAGAATATGTTTATATTTGACATTCTTCACAGTAGACACCTCTGGCTTAGATGCAGCTTTCTTGGCATTTTCTCAGTCAGCTTTATGAGGTAGTCACCTGGAATGGCTTTCAGTTAACAGCTGTGTCTTGTCAAGAGTTCATGACTTGCATTTCTTGCCTCTTAATGTGTTTGAGACATCAGTTGTGTGTCTACTTTGAAGTAAAATCTAAAACATGTTTTGGTTTGTTTAACACTTTTAAGTTTACTACATGATTCCTTATGTGTTCACTCAGAGTCTGGATGTAGGAAAAAATAAAAACACTGAATGTCCAAACTTTTGACTGGTACTGTACATGGTACTGACACAAAGACAATTTTCAAACAGTGTCAGTTAAGATGTATTTGTCAGGAGAGGTGGATAAGTTGTATGCAGGGCGTGACAAAAGCCTGTGACACATAAGGGAACATATAAACCAAACATAATCAGACTTGAGATGGGGAACCAGGGCTGTGAAATCACAAGACAGGAGCAGAACATTGATGACTAAGATAGAGACATGACGTAGCACATAAACAAAAGGCACGTGGACAAGACAGAGATGGGCTGTGACGGGAGGTTTCACAGTATTGAGCTGACTATTAAAACATTTATATTTGCAGTGAAGTGAGTCACATATGTCTTGGCCCCACAGGGTAATGTGCCATCACGTGAGAGCATCCAAGTGTACTACCAGAAACAAATGCGTCTAAACACATCCCGGGAGTCTGGGCTGGACCGTATCAGTGAGGAAGACTCAACTTCAGGCTCTCACAGGGTTCGCCGCAGACGCAGGGGCTACACCCTGGAGAGTCAGGACTCTGTAATGTCCAGAGACAGCATCTCCAGGTATGGATATCATCATAAACAATGGTGCTTTTCTTCTGTGTATACTGTTGGGCTGTCTATCATTAAGAACAACACAGATTAGTATTTATTCCATTTTAATTTCGTTTTTTTATTTTGCTCAATTGTCCCCATTTCCAACTTACTGCTGGAATTTTGTCTACTAGTATGAGGTTGTTCATTGGTCAAAATGTATCATCAAGTTCTTGAATTCTCTTCAAATGAGCTTTTAAAATGACTACATGAATATTGAAATGTCTTCTGTAGCACCAAACAGTCTGGGAATTTGAAGCCAAGTTTGTGCTTCCTCTGGTGCCAGCAAGCATATCTTTTTAAAACTGTATCAATGTCATACACTTGGAAAATTGTACTGATTGCCTAATTTTGTGACAATAGATAGCATATCACTGTTATCACCGTTAGAATATGTGGTAAGACTTCCTTCATACAGCACAATTTTTGTCCTGGAGTGATCTATACAGTTTGTTTTAATTGAATCCATGGGACCTGTATTAAATATCTGGGATTCTCATAAATATCTTGTTAATTAATAATTCATTATAGTCACTGAGCAATAACCTTGTATCTAAACATTCACCAGAACAGTACACAGTAAATCTGCCATTATTAAACCAACACTATTAGAGTTAAATTAACACTGAGGGTGTCAAAATGTAACACTCCCAGTGTTAATTTAACTCTAATAGTGTTGATTTAACACTGGCATATTTACTGTGTAGATCCCTCTTAATGTTCTATATTAAGACACTGAGAGCTTACTAAGGGCCTGTATTTTACAGTGTTTTGCAGACAGAATGAATCACTATGCATTTGTGTTACTGCATTCCATCAATAGTCCCAACTAACATCATACACTCAGATTCATATTTATGTTTGTATAAACATTCACACCTAATGACTCGTCATGCCATAGTACAATTAACTAATACAGTTAAAACTCTGGAGTTGGTGCATCCATCGGCAGGATAAAACCAAAATTCTGCAAAAACACATAACTGCACGATTTTATCCTAGAAACAAGATGAAACATATCCCAGAAACCTTAAAGGGTTTAATTTTCAAAGATATATAGGTTGAATCAAATATATTTTTTTAGATGCTTGTGAGAGGAGGATAAATACACAGTCACATGGTTTTCTTGTATAAATAACGTTATTATATAAATAATATTACTAATAATACTAAATAAATGTACAGATATTCTAAAAGTATGTACATAGGTAAATAAACTGGAAGGAATTTGAAAAAGTCCAACATTCCCATTTCTATTGCACTGATCACGTCTCATGATACCTCCATGTATTTTGTACTACATGTATTTTGTGAACTGTCTACAAAGCATTGCCTGGGCTGATGTTGTGGCAGATTAAGGAAAACACTAGTGTGTGCAGGACACAGTGGGCTCCATGTAGAAGGTTAGGAATGTTTTACTACAGAAAGAAGATTCTGAAATGTATGACTTCAGGAAATGTTTCATTATGAATGCATAGTAATAAAAGAATGATCAAGCATTTGTAAAAGTGCTATGATATTAATGACAATTTGCTTACTTGTACGCCAGCATGCAAGTCACTAAAGTATTGATTTATAAACTTTCTAAGCTGAGTCAAGTGCATGACAACACTCAGCAAGATAGGAAACAGTATGACCGATGACTGATGTATTTTATTTATCAGGAGACATTACTTGTCATTGTTATTCTGCTCATCCTTTCATTGCTCCACTCAGTCCTTTTATGCTTTCATCTTTTCATCTTTCCATGTCGCCATCCATCAGTGCATACACAGAGGCCACGATGCTCTTTTCCCGCCAGTCCACACTGGATGACTTGGATGATATGCCTCAGAATGTGCCCAAAACCAGTGAGCGTGCTCGGCCAAAACTGCGTAAAATGTATGGCTTGGACATGTCTAACTCATCTGAGGACAGCGGCAGCAGTTTCATCTCCAGGTCTTTAATGCAACTGTACATCCTCTGTTTTTCACGCTGTCATTTCTGTCATCAGTCCACTTGCTTAGATTTCTGCCTGTCTGTAAACCATTGAACAAAATCTATATTTGATGTTGGGTATAGTTTGAAGAGAGCAAAATCTTTCATATCATTATTCAGACTCTACACTAATTGCAGCTAGAATACTGAAGCTAAAAACAAGATCCCTTAAACCAATGATGGATGATGTATGTATATGATTGCTGGGTGTATTCAGTGTTAGTTTGGCTTACTGAGGCTTTCCATTGTGTATTATTGGGTATGCATGTATAACTTTGTGTTTTATCACCAGTGAGGCCACCCAGTGCATCACTTTATTCTCACGACAAGGCACCAATGACACCATTGAGGAGGCGGAGGATGAGCAGGAACAGGCACAGCTCAAAAAGGAGAGCCCTAAACAGGTTCCGGAACCAGAAGCAACACCATGGAGCTCCAGTGAGCCCGAAGCCCAACAGGAGCCCAGTCTAGAGCAGGAGGTCACACCAGAGATGAGACACGAACCAGAGAAAGAGCCTGAACAAGAGCAAGAGCTCGAACCCCATCAGGAGCCCAACCTAGAGCAGGATGCCACATCAGAGATGAGTCTCCAACCAGAGCAAGAGCCTGAACCAGAGCTGGAGCCCAATCTAGAGCAGGAGGCCACATCAGAGATGAAACACAAACCAGAACAGGAGCCTGAACTAGAGGAGGATCCTGAATTAGGGGAGGAACTTGAATCAAAGTCAGAACCTGAACTGGAGTTGGACTCTGAACCAGATCAAGAACCTGAAAAAAAAGCTTCTGCACGAACTGAATGGACACCTGAAGTCAAACTGGAAAAAGAGCAATACATGATGGAGGATGAAGGTGAAGGTCAGAGCCCCAGCAGGACGGATGTTGAGTCCTCTGGCCCAGAATACATGCCCACAGACAGAGGAAATGGCCAGCTGTTCACGCCCGACACAGATGCCCCCAATACATCAGATGCAGATGTACCACCCAGTTACAGCAAAGCTGTGAGTTTTGACAGGCTGTCTATAAGCTCAGAGGAGAGTGATGAGGACAAGAGGATAATGCTGATGACTTCAGACAGCAGGTCAGACCTGGATGACTCACTGCTGCCATCTCAAACTACTGAACTCACCGCGAGTGAGCTGCTACTCAACAAGTGAGGCCTACAGAGCCACATTATACACACCTAATTTTTCATGTGTGAATTGAAAATGGGTGACTTAGAATTTAAAGTTAAAATTAGATCTTTGGTTGGTCAGCCATGTGTAACAGCACGTACAGAACAACACATTGGCAAAGCCCAGAAAACTTCTTGTCCTCCTAGAAGCAGAGATGTAAGAACTGGGAATGCTGAGCCACATATTATCATTTTTGATTATGCAAAATAGCAAACATTTTATAGTACAGTGGTAACCCTACTTACGAGCATCCTTACTAACGAGTATTCCAGGTAACGAGTCGAGATCTCGGAATATTTTTTGTTCCAGGTAACGACTAATATTCCAAGTAACGAGTAGCGTAAATTTCTTCAAGTATGCCAAACCGCTAGGGGCACTGCGGTCGTAGCATCCCCTAGATGCTAGCGTAGAAGAAGAGGTCAGTCAATACTTTTGACCGCTGTTCAGTGAAAGTGAAAGTGCCTGTTGAAAGCGACGCTAAGGTAGCAAAAGGTAGTGAACAAGACAGTTAGATACATTTTACTTTTACTTTTCATATGATAAGTGTAACCATGCCATACACGTACGCCCGTCCTCCTGTCCTCCTTAGCGGCCAGCCTACATGAGCGTTGTCAGCGTCTTGTTTATGTTTTAAAAAACCCATATAAACACATTATTTACATATTAAAGTATACTGTATATTGGCCGGCTGACACGGATTAATCAGTTTTACATGTATTCTTATGGGGAAAATGCATCCAGCTAACGAGCAAACCAGCTAACGAGCTCGGCTCCTGCACGGATTAAACTCGTAAGTAGGGTTACCACTGTATTTAGTATGATGTCACTATATGCATTAAATGTAGGCTGCTTATAATGTCAGGACCCCCAACTCCAACACAGTGTATGTAACTTAATGTTTTACATTTTGTGGTCTGTGCTCTTTGTACACAGCTTGACTTGAACCCATTTTTACCATTTTACAATAAAATATATTTCTTTTCATTTTCCAGAATGTTCCATGATGAAGAGCTTGAAGGCTCGGAGAAGTTCTACAAGTCACAGCCGCTAGGCCTGCAGCTTTGCTACGCCCTCTACAACCTGCTAGTCGCACACTCTGAAATGGTCTGCTACCTGGTCATCATCCTCAACCATATGATGTCAGCCTCCATGGCAACGCTAGTGTTACCCATCCTCATCTTTCTGTGGGCCATGCTGTCTGTACCTCGACCCAGCAAACGCTTCTGGATGACCGCCATAGTTTACACGGAGGCAAGTCTTCTGAGTGATGGATTACTTTCAGATTTAAAGTGCAGATGTATTGTATAGTGGATAAATGTACAGTATGCACAGTGTCAATTGTAAGTTAATGCATTTAAATATATTCTTTCAGGTTACCATCGTCATCAAATACTTCTTCCAGTTCAGCTTCTTCCCATTCAACCAGAACTCATTGGACAAAAACAAGCCCTATCACCCCCCAAATATCATTGGGGTTGAGAAAAAAGATGGTTACGTCCATTATGACCTTATTCAGCTGCTCATGCTCTTTTTCCATCGCTCTATTCTAAAGGTGTTTGTATTATTTCTGTTTATTCATACACTTCCTTTTCATCTACCTGCTGTAATAATAGTTAAATAATAGTTAAAAGGCCACAATAATTAACTGACTAAAGGAGAGAATTAGACTTGTGAACAGTAGTCAGTTCACAGAAAAAGGTAAACAATGAGTGAGAACGACGGGCCATTGTGAAGACTTTTTCTTTGTTTTCCCACTGCTTCTAGTGCCATGGCCTATGGGATGAGGATGACCCCAAACAGACTAAGAAAGACACTTCCCTCCATCATGATGAGTCTGAGGATGAGGAGAAGATAATGGTGGTGGTTCCAGTGGAGGAAGAGAAGAAGAGCTCTCCACACTCTCTTAAATCATTCAACATGGGCACGTCATTCGAGTCCATGCACATACATATTCGATTCCCTGAGCAGCGCACGTACCAGCGTCGCAAAAGCTCTAGCGGGGGCTCACACTTATCACGTAACTCATCGATGAGGTCCAAAAGAGGTGAGAGGGTCAGAGTAAGGCTTAAAATATTTTTCCAAGCTTGTCAAGCCTAAAGTCTCCACGGTTGATTCATTTGTCTCAGGTGAAGTTCAGATTTTTCAGCAGGGTTTAGTCCTCCTAGCAGCATTTTTTTTTTATTTTACCCCCAATTATCTCACCAATGGACTTTGGTGGCCAATTAACCCGCCCCTTTTATCAACTCTCCCTATCACCATCACTTGCAATGTCCTTGACTCTCTTGGGAGGGGGCAGACAAGCACAGGCCTCCTCCGACACCAGTGACATCACGCCTTTTTTTCCTGAACTGCTGGTGATACCTCGTCGCCGCACAGCTAGCGTGCTTGGAGGAAAGTGCAGATCTCCAGTTGTGATAGATCGCCCAGCAGATGCCCGTGTCAGTTGACATTGTTTTTTAAAGGTCTAGGGAGAGTACTCCATCTTGCCCACTAAAGAGAGAGCACTACCGATTCTCCCCGGCTGTCGATGCCACTCTAAAAACAGCATGATTTGGATTTGAACTCGCAATCCTCTGCTCATAGTGGCAGCGCCTTAGTGCCCTGAACCAGTCAGGGCCCAAAACATTTGAACTTTGCATATGAAAGTTTGACATGTAAGTTTATTCAGTTATTGTTCATCATTTAAAGGCATTAGTTAATGAAAGAACATCTAAAATGAACATGAATTTTGTTTAAAAAATGTTTGTTAGCTATTGATCTTTTTTCTAGGGTCACTGTTGCTACACACTAGCCGCCATAATGTTGTCAGTTTTTCTTGGGTTTGAGTTTTTAAAAATGTAAGCCTGACTAAAGCCTAAAAATGGCTTTATAACACTATTAATAACACTAAATGTGTATTAATAACATGTGGTTTATTAGAGCTGCATCTTCTGTGCTTCCCTCAGGTAGCACAAGTACAAAGAACAGCATTCGGAGAGAGAGCAGTGAAGCCGGGGTTGAGCCAAAGAGCCGTAAAGAGCTCATCATTGAGAAGATCCAAGAGCAGCTCATCAAAGCCAAGATCTTTCTTCTCAAAAAGTGAGTGTGGACACAAAGTCAAAAATGTCTTACAGGTCACTTTATTGGGTTTTACTCCTGAATCCTTGAAAAATAAGTGGTGATTGATTTGGACATTTCTTTGTCCTGTTCCTCATCAGAGCAATGGAGATCTACCTTCCTATTCGTCAGTTCTTCTATAACCTAATCCATCCGGAATATAGTGCTGTGACTGACGTCTATGTTCTCATGTTCCTGGCAGACACTGTTGACTTCATCATCATCGTCTTCGGCTTCTGGGCTTTTGGGGTACAAGCAGATTTATGCAATAAATAGATGCATATTAATGATTACAGTGATAGGAGAATAGTGTGGCCTGTAATATGGTACAATTGCATGTGGAGCAAGAAAGTTGCAAGAAATTGTTTTATGGAATAACATTTTTTCCTGGAATTGTCAGAATTGCAATTATAGTACATTTTTTCATACTTTTTAATGTCTGGCCCAAGTAATCACTGATGTGGCGGTTAGACTGACTGATTTCATTCCAGTAATTATAAAAGTTCTGTGTCTGTAAGGCCGGTAAATCTTTTTTTTGTCTCATTAACATGTGGCCCTCAGAAACACCAAGGAGGAGCAGATATCACATCATCTCTGTCTGAAGACCAGGTGCCAGGGCCCTTTCTGGTCATGGTCTTGATCCAGTTTGGCACAATGGTGGTGGATCGCGCCTTGTACCTTCGCAAAACTGTGATGGGGAAAGTGATTTTTCAGGTCATTCTGGTGTTTGGCATTCACTTTTGGATGTTTTTCATCCTACCTGGAGTGACAGAGAGGTAAAACTTTCACTGGAGCTGATGACATACACCAGTACTTATCCTGTACTGTAACAGACACATCTCTTCATTTGCTTTATGTACAGAGCTGTTTTTAACTGCCTTTGTAAATCTATTAAAAGCCATTAGCTACTTTCACATGTTGTATTGTTACTTTAAAGATTATGGCATGATGCTAAAGCATTAAGATCATCTCTCCTCTGTTCATTTCTAGGCGTTTTAGCCAGAACACTGTAGCCCAGCTGTGGTACTTTGTGAAGTGTATTTACTTTGGACTGTCGGCATATCAGATCCGCTGTGGCTACCCCACCCGTGTGCTCGGCAACTTCCTGACCAAGAGCTATAACTATATCAACCTCTTCCTCTTCCAAGGGTGAGAGCATAAGCATCTTAATGGTTGGGGGTAAAAGAAACATTGTGGTGGTGGGTCACTGCAAAATGTAATTATTGATTTGGTTTAATTGAAGATGTGCTTATGGTTGTGAACCAGTAAAGTAAGGTAGTAAGTTTATACGGGCACTTCCATTGTAGACATAAAGGGATGGAATAAAGTCTAACAACGAGATTGAAAACTTATTTAATGCTGCATGATGTAAATCAGCATGCATCAATTACCAGGAAATGGTCTTGTGGATCGTTTCCATCTAAGCTTGTAAAATGATGCCCCAGAACTTCTTAGCTATTTGCAAAGGTAATGAGTACAGTGTGGAGGGCCAAGATTGAGTTTATAGCCACTGAAAGCATTTAGAGGAAACAGTTTGCTTGACAAGAAGCAAAACTAAATGGAATCTAATTATCAAAAAACAACAAAGACAATAGCAAAAATATGCTGATTTTAAAAGCACAAATCAGCGCATTTAATGTAGCACAAAGTAATATTGTACTTTCTTATCTGTTTAAAAAAGCACACTGAACTACAAAACATTTGTTTCAGTTTTAAGTTCACTGCACATGATTCAGTGTAAATAGAAATTTTGAATGAAGTAAATCTTTTTTTGTGAAATATTAGTGGTTTTATAGCATATTGTAACATTTCATGGGACAGCCAACTATCCAGATGGCATGGAAGGGTGGCAAGTTTACCCTGGATTGCTGCCCAGTTTTTAGAAAACCTCAGAGTTAAAATCCACCAGGTTGGACTTCAAGTACAGATAGGGATGGTGGCAAAATAATAAAAATGGCAAAACAAAAACATACAAAATATAAAGCATCACAACCTGTGTTTAAACTACCGCACTCTGATAGCGTAAGCAAATTGCACAGGACACTATTACGGTGCCACTGAAGTTTGGTAATGCCCTGAACAGTATAAACTGGAGAGAAAGTTTGCTGCACCACTTACAGAAGGCAAACCGGGCAAATATTTTCCAACAAACAAAAAAGGTTTGAGTGTGTTGGGCAGTGAGGAGTGGCCAAACTGGACCAGTCCCTAAGGGAGACAGAGGCCTGTGGACTTAAAGGGGGTACTGGCAGACCAGCTTAGCTCCCTGCAGGGAAAGAACCTGGGCTGAGACATTCAGGATTTACAGGCATTCTGCCAAACCAGATCAGCTCCCAGGGGGACATAAACCCCTCTTGGGGAGCCTGCAGTACAGGGCACACTACCTGCAAATCCACCCAATCAAGACTGAGAGGAAAAAACATCTCAGCCTAAACTCACTGAAGCATAAGATGAGAATAAAAGATTTTGTTTTGAGTTTTTTTCTTTTTTAAAGAAAAATATTGCCAATACAAGTCAAACCTATGCAGGCAATGTCAATGACTTTGTATCTGACACATAACAAGAGCCCTTTAAAAAGCCCTGTCACAGCTAGGGGCAATGATAGCTAAAGACTGGTACTAGGAAATCAGGGAGAAATCAGCCCACCTCCCAAGGCAAACAGCCAATCAGAGAGGGTTGCCCAGAGAATGCACCAAACCAGCCCCAGCTGCTAACAGTGAGACAGCTGATGACTGGTATTAGCGAATTATCCTCAGTGGTGAATCACCACACAGTGCTCCATTACAGTAAACTATTTATAAGGTATTTTAAGGCTTGTTATAAACATTTCTAAAAAGCCCTCTGCTTCTATATGTTGTTTTCAAATTAGCTTCAAATGATTAGTGTTAGAAATTCTGATATTATACTTCATCAAAAGTAATCATTGTTGTCTTATGAACAGATGGCTTTGAACTTTGTTTCCTAGTTTTCTGCACAATTTGGTCATATTACACACACTAGATAGGTCTCCCTCAGTAACACATGATGCCACCAAGATGAGTTGTTGAAAACTAACATGCACATGCCATGAAACCAGCCATTTACACTTCTATTTACACTTTCACAGATCACTGAACTTCAGAACATACAGTGCCAGTCAAAAGTTTGGATACACCTGCACTTTGTGGTCTTTCATTATTTATAAATGTCCACATTGTAAATTAATACTAAAGTCATCCAAACTGAATAAATACATCTGTAATTATTTAGTAAACAAACAAGTAAACAAACCAGAACATGTTTATATTTGACATTCTTCACAGTAGGCATCTCTTGTTTAGAATCAGCTTTCTTGGCATTTTCTCAGTCAGCTTTATGAGGTAGTCACCTGGAATGACTTTCAGTTAACAGCTGTGTCTTGTCAAGAGTTCATGATTTGCATTTCTTGCCTCTTAATGTGTTTGAG